>BPTQ01000007.1:34401137-34663592 GCA_019973895.1 Chrysanthemum seticuspe | reverse complement strand
TTTTTTTCCCTTTTTCTATTTTTTTCGATTTTTTTTTTTTCATACACTTTTACTCTACCATCCTCTACGGTAACATCAAAATGATAGGGATTTATAGGCACATCCCTACAATTGAGTTTTTATTACTCTAACACTAATTTGACCCGAATTGAAAAGATCAAAACACTTGGGGTACGTTATTACGCAAATAAGGGAATTTAACGTTCCCTTCCAGTTATTTCATAAACTTCAACTTTTTCCCAATCGTCCCAATCGTCCCAAAAATGTGTACAAAGGATATGACTCGACTTAGCAACTCATGCAAGCAACTAGATAATTGAACTAAGGGTTTAGGGTGATAACAATAATGCACTAAAAGTGAGTGCATACAGGGTAGGCTAAGGCGATTTGGGTGTATATTTGGAGGTGGGGTGTAAACAATGCTATTCATTGATATTCCGGAAAAACCGAAACATCACGAGAACCACGAAAATGATAGGCTCTGAGGGGTTAACTAGGGGTATCGTGTACTAAAGATGAGTACAACGCAAAGGTGTGGGGGAATTACTCAACCGATGTGGAAGAAGTAATTATATTACGGGTATCAAACAAGGGTTATCCTAATGCCTCTTATCATTTAGTTATTCCTAACTACACAAGTGTAGTCTTACTAGCGATCTCGGAATGCATCACAAAACAAGTTCTAGAATCTATTATACTACAGGTTCACACTCTAAGCATTAAAGATGAATGCTTTAATTCCTATTAATCTAAGGGCGATCCTCACATTTTGGGTGGAATTTGGGTGGCAAAGGGTTTTTGTGCTAGTCATGCAACTTTCTATCCGTGAGACGCTTTTGTTAAGACTAATGGCCCACTCCTATATGTCATGAAAAATTTTAAATTTGTTGGCAAAATTACCCTAACCGACATTTTCTCATGGTTTAGTACACAAATACAATTGGATAAAGCAAATAGTAAAGGATAAGCATAGTTTCAAAGTTCCTGTTTTATTTTCCCTCCCTACACTTAAACTGAACATTGTCCCCAATGTTCCCCGAAAGTATCAAAGTTATGATAATGGAAGGTAATTTAAAAAAAAAGAAACTAGTACTCCCCTGATTAGCTCGGTAGGATCCGTGTGTGAAGTAGTGGTTAAATCCTTTCCAAGAAAAATGTATGCGTGAAAAGCTCCTTCCAATCTTTTGTTTCTTCTTCTTGATAAATAAAACCTGCACACATGAAGAAAACAAACGAAACCTTCGCTTAAAATCGGCGGTAATAATATATATATAAGACTCTACTAAACTAGGATATAATGCTTGTAGAATGGATGTTTACAGAATTTCTGGAAAATTAAGACCTGGAAAATTCCAAAAATTTATAATTAGCTCAGAAAACGAGAAAAAAGTAATCTGTTGTTTTTACTCCTTCCTGACGCCATCAGGTTATCCTGACAAAAACTGGTCTGCGATTTTCTGAAAAAAATTCTGGAAAATTTACATCTTTAGAATCTGGAAAAATTTCTGCAAAACATCCATTATGACTCGATACAAGCATTTGACTCGAACAAACACACATATATATCTTTTAATTAATTGCTATTCTCATGTTTACGTTTCTTTTGAAAACGTGTGTAATCCTCCCTACACTTATCCTTTATGTAAAATACCTTTATATGCAATTAAGACGAGGTTTAAAATAAAATAAAGCATTTTTACAAATTTAAACATGAGAATAAACGATCAATAAAAGATATATGACACTAACAAGCAAACAATTAAGCATGGGTTGCCTCCCATGAAGCGCTTTTCTTTATTTAAGAGTCTTGTAGCTAGACTCGTAGTCGTGCTCCTACGTACCGATATAAGTAAGCCTATCCTTAACAATGTCATAAGGATCAAACTTATCATTTAAGTTCCTAGTAGTACGTTCGGTTCGATATGCCTTTTCAAACTTTTCTCCATCGGGATCATAGATTGTTATCCTAATGTACCACTCTCCATTACCATCACTAGGTGGTCTATTCCAATCCCACTTATGTTTAGGCTTTTCAATTTTCCACCTATTCATGACAAGGTTGACGGGTAAACTTCCTAGAAATTCGGGAAATACTAAGGTGTCCTCGAACGGGTTTACTTCCATGTCCCTAGCCATTTCTTTTTCTTGGAAAGTTGCTTTACTAGTAAAGGCTTCATCTAAGTAGAAAGGTCGTTGGGGACCTATGAGGTTCTTATCTATCCAAGGTCCATATCTAGAAGGTGCTCCATCCAACCTAATCTCATGTGGGGTTTTCTCTTCTTTGTAGTACGTATGCTTTTTGACATCATAGATTGACCTAGCACTCCCCTCCCCTACCACTATCTTGGACATCTTACAATCGATGATAGCACTAGCGGTAGCTAAAAATCCTCTTCCTACTAGTAATGGGCATGTCGGGTCCTTATTCATGTCTAGCACATGAAAGTCGGCCAAAAGAGTCAACTTTCCTACGTGTACTACCATGTCTTTAATTATCCCTACCGGATATGCAATACTACCGTCCGCTAAACCTAAGATGGTTTCCGTTGGTTTTATCTTACCTAAGTTAAGGCTTCTATGGAGAGACAACGGAACAAGATTGATGCATGATCCTAAGTCGGCTAGAGCATCGAGAGGTTTGGAAGTTCCAACCCTACACGGAAGAGTAAATAGCCCGGGATCGTCTAACTTCTTAGGTAGATTATTTCGCACAAAAGCGGACCCATGTTTTCCAAGTTTAAGTTCTAACTCATATTTTTCTTTTAAAGCATTATAATAAGGTGTATGAGCTAAGACTTCAAGAACCGGGTTTTCTTGATGGAGTTCCTTGTACTCCTCCTCTAGATTTATTTTGGGTTCTTGGTTGAAGGGTTTCTCAAGAGTAGGTTCTACCAAGGGTGCAAGGCCTTGGTACCTCATTTTGGATTGCTTGGAACCCTTGTTGATAGCATTTACCGAGTGAACCGTTGGGTGTGAGGGGCATGGATATGCACTCTCCCATGGTGAACAAGAACATGAAGTCGACGAAATCGAATTCACTTTTGGGTTCTTTATAGTATCACTTGGGAGTGCTCCAATTTCCCGTTCATTAAAGGCTTTTAAGAGGGCATCAAGCTTGTTTGTCATCTCGCCTTGTCTTGGCTTAAAATCAGCTTCAAGCTTAGTCAATCGAGTTTCTTGAGATGACATGAATCTAGATACAATGGCCTCAAGGTTAGTGGGGTTCCCGGTGTTAAGAGAATTGAACCTATTAGGTGGACTAGATGAGCTTTGGGGCGTGCTTGAGTTTTGGTTCCACTTAAGGTTAGGGTGATTTCTCCATGAGGGGTTGTAAGAGTTTCCTAAGTTGTTTTGTTCGGGCTTGAAGGTATACCACTTCTCTCCCGCTCCGTCGGTACGCATGGAGGCGTAATTCGCAAAAGCTTGTTCGGGGAGTCTTGTGCAATCACGAGTGTCATGGGGACCACTACATAACTCACAAGGTAGAGTGATTTTATTCACTTGATGTGAAGACTTAGGATTTTCGTAGGAACTCATTAGGAATTTAACTTGATCTTCAAGTTCGATCATCCTACGGTCGGAAGATTGTGAGTCAATGGGAGGCAAGGAGATTGCCTTAACGGTTTTGGGCAACTCACGGGGGTCATTCCAACTTTCGTTGTCATAGAGAGCAAGGTCCTCTATTATACCCCATGATTCTTCCGCGGTGAGATCACTAAGTTTTCCACCGGCCGCTTGGTCAATGGATCGCTTGGTGGGAAAGTTGACATGATCATAAAAGATTTGGACTTGGAGCCAAAGATCAATGCCGTGATAAGGGACTTTATGGAGTAAGCCTTTGAATCGAGTCCATGCTTCGTAGAGAGATTCACCTTGACGTTGTTGGAACATTAAGATGTCATTCCTAAGCTTAGTGGTTCTCCCCGGTGGGAAAAATTGAGCAAGGAAGCGAGAGGTGAGATCATCCCAACTTGAGATGGAGCCTGCGGGAAGTTGCTCAAGCCAATTACTAGCTTGGTCCCATAGAGAGAATTGGAAGAGACGCAGACGCGTGGTGTCCCGAGTAGTAGCATCAAAGTCAATGGAATCGACAATTTTGAGGAAATCCATCAAATGCTGATTAGGATATTCGGAACGAAGTCGATGGAATGCACATCCGTTTTGCACCAACCTGATGGTGTCGGATTGCAGGGCCGCAGTTTGGGCTTGGTCGGAAAGATCAATGGTGTTCTTATAGCCTAGGTGGCTTGGTCTCGAGTATTCACCAAGAGTACGGGCTCTTGGCGGGTCATTTGGTGGTGGGTTGATGAATGGTGGGTGGTTATCACCTTCCATGATGAAAAGTGATGAGGTTACGAACAAAGGTCACGAAGAAGGGGGATAGACTACGAGAAAGCTAAAAATGAGAAAAATTTACTTGATAGGAATCAAGCAAAGAAACCTAAACGAGGTGGACTACTAACTAGCTATTCTATTCCCCGGAAGCGGCGCCAAAAACTTGATAACGCTACACGCGTCGTTCGGGGTCAAAGGAACTTCCTTTTCTTCAAGCAAGTTTTATAACACCCTAGGCAGTGAACCTAATCGTTGTAGTGTAGTATTAGGGTAAGCCACGGGTATTGATATCGTTCTCTAGGGGAATAGGAATGCTAGTGAGAAGTTACTACGCTAAGGTTGGGGTTGAGGAAGATTATTTTTTTATCTTTTTATGTTTTTTAGATAATGAAAAGGTACGAATCTCGGGGTTTGGATTTGGGGATTGGTATTTCTACCGATTACTCTACTTATCTAATTATCTAATCTAAGGTGTATGTAGTCTATGTCTAATGATTGGGTGCTCGTATGATAGTTTAAAGATGTATTTACTTAGGTTTTATTACTCCTTAATTATCTCCTATTGATGGTTGAATTGTCACGTCCTTATTCCTAATCGCGTTGTGTGTCTAAAGTCGTAGGGTATGCGTTTATCCCTAACTCTTTGAACTTACCAAAGGGTCTCGTCTACAAAACCCACTAGGGATTATAAACTCTAACTCTAAGGCCTCTTTGGATGGTTTAGCCTACAACCGCTCTAAGTGCTATATCCTAAGGTTCACAAAGATTAATCAAGCATTAATTACACAACGAATGACCTATCACATTACTAGATCATTAATCAATTAAGATAAGAGACAACCAATCCATAATTAATAATTAAGTTTCATATTCCCTAAGCAAACACACAAGTAAATTAGCCGGACATGGAGAACATGCAAGCATACACACAAGTAATTGAAGACATAATTGAATTAATGAAGTAAAACACTTATCTTGATGTAAGTTAGGGTTTGGAACCCTAAAATACTGTACAAGACAGCCTTGGTTCGGTTTAGGTTTTTACTCCAAAAGACTACACACTAATACTGAAAAATTCGGATTCTATATATAAGATTACATATGCGACGGCGTCACCTTATGATTTGTGACGCCGTCGGGTCGCCGTCATTAGGGTTTCGTCTTGGCCACGTTAGTCTTGCGACGGCGTCACCTTATGCTTGTGACGCCGTCCTCTTCAGCTTCTGACGCCGTCTGGATCAAATCTAGGCCGTCTGAGTTGCGACGGCCTACTCTTTTAAAGCCTGACACCGTCACTTGAAAATAAGAAATTTGGCTTCTGTGTCGTCACAAAATGCTCCGACGGCGTCGCAGTTAAGCAGTGACGCCGTCACCTTGTATTTCAGCAGCTTGAGTGTCTCGATTTTTTACTTTGGCCATTTTCTTCGTATATCCATGCCTTTTCGTCCAAATAAGTTCCATTACAGCAATTTGCCTTCAATAGACCTAAAAAGTGAAAAGGAACGATATTAAGTAATAACGGATACAAAAGTGATCAAATAAGGGCTTAAACGACCCCTCAAAAAGGTACATTTTAAAACCTTATCATAGATGATATTATATTCGGATCCACTTGTCAAGACATGTGTGATGATTTCTCCAAAATCATGCATGACGAGTTCGAGATGAGTATGATGGGAGAACTTAGTTTCTTTCTTGGTCTACAAATCAAACAAGTAGAAGATGGTATCTTCTTTAATCAATCTAAATACATAAAGGAGATGTTAAAGAAATTCGTTCTAGAAGAGTCGAAACCAATTAGGACACCAATGTCATCCGACACCAAACTCACAAAAGATGAAGACGACGAATCCGTCGATAATACTAAATATCGTGACATGATAGGTAGTCTCCTCTACCTCACGGCAAGTAGGCCGGATATCAAGTTTAGTGTTTGCTTATGTGCTAGGTATCAAGAAGACCCTAAAACATCACACCTAGAAGCCGTAAAAAGGATATTTAGATACATTAAGGGCACAACACAATTAGGATTATGGTATCCTAAGGGCACGGGAGTAGAAACAATCGTATATGCAGATTCAGACCATGCAGGTGATTACGTTGATAGAAAAAGTACTAGTGGGGTATGTACTTTCATGGGATGTTGTTTAACATCTTGGTTTTCTAAGAAACAAACGGCACTAGCAATATCAACAACCGAAGCCGAATACGTCTCAGCCGGCAAAGTGATAACGCTACACGCGTCGTTCGGGGTCAAAGGAACTTCCTTTTCTTCGAGCAAGTTTTATAACACCCTAGGCAGTGAACCTAATCGTTGTAGTGTAGTATTAGGGTAAGCCACGGGTATTGATATCGTTCTCTAGGGGAATAGGAATGCTAGTGAGAAGTTACTACGCTAAGGTTGGGGTTGAGGAAGATTATTTTTTATCTTTTTTATATTTTTTAAGAAAAGGAAAGGTACGAATCTCGGGGTTTGGATTTGGGGGTTGGTATTTCTACCGATTACTCAACTTATCTAATAATCTAATCTAAGGTGTATGTAGTCTATGTCTAATTATTGTGTGCTCGTATGATGGTTTAAAGATGTGTTTACTTAGGTTTTATTACTCCTTAATTATCTCCTATTGATGGTTAAATTGTCACGTCCTTATTCTTAATCGCGTTGTGTGTCTAAAGTCGTAGGGTATGCGTTTGTCCCTAACTCTTTGAAACTACCAAAGGGTCTCGTCTACAAAATCTCTAGGAATTATAAACTCTAACTCTAAGGTACTCTTTGGATGGTTTAGCCTACAACTACTCTAGGTGTTATAGTCTAAGGTTCACAAAGATTAATCAAGCATTAAATACACAACGAATGACCTATCGCATTACTAGATCATTAACAATTAAGATAAGAGACAACCAATCAATATTCAATAGTTAAGTTTCATATTCCCTAAGCAAACACACAAGTAAATTAGCCGGATATGGAGAACATGCAAGCATACACACAAGTAATTGAAGACATAATTGAATTAATGAAGTAAAACACTTATCTTGATGTAAGATTGGTTTGGAACCCTAAAATATTGTACAAGACAGCCTTGGTTCGGTTTAGGTTTTTACTCCAAAAGACTACACACTGAAAACTAAAAAATTTGAATTATATATATAAGATTACAATCGCGACGACATCACTTTATGATTTGTGACGCAGTCGGGTCGCTGTTATTAGGGTTTCGTCTTGGCCACGTTAGTCTTGCAACGACGTCACCTTATGCTTGTGACGCCGTCCCCTTCAGTCTCTGACGCCGTTTGGATCAAATCTAGGCTGTCTGAGTTGCGACGACCTACTCTTTTAAAGCCTGACACCGTGACTTGAAAATAAGCAATTTGGCAACTGAGCCGTCACAAAAGTGATGCGAAGGCGTCACAGATAACACCTGACGCCGTCCCCTTGTATTTCAGCAGCTTGAGTGTCTCGATTCTTGACTTTGGCCATTTTCTTCGTATATCCGTGCCTTTTCGTCCAAATAAGTGCCATTCCAGCAATTTGCCTTCAAGAGACCTAAAAAGTGAAAAGGAACGATATTAAGTAATAACGGATACAAAAGTGATTAAATAAGGGCTTAAACGACCTCTCAAAAATGTACATTTTAAAACCTTATCAAATATCCCTACACTTGGTATTTGCTTGTCCTCAAGCAAATGTGCTTTTAGCCAATTAATTTATAAGTTAGGGGTCATGAAGCATTGGTTTAAAACAATCTACAACACATATAAGCCCCGCAAAAGTCATAACAAGCACGGAAATTATATACTAGCATCTCACATGGGGTGTTTCGATACTCACATCTCTCGGGTGTATATGAAATATAACAAGTTGGAAATGGAAGATAAACACTCATAAACCGGTCCTAGTACATAGATTACCATAGGCTTGAGAATAGATCAAACCTTCATCGCTTTGGCGTAAGCACCTAGGAAAGACTATCAAAGAGGTCTTTTAAAGGGTTGTAATGTTAGGCTTACGGTAGGGAAACAAAGGGTTTGGTGGGATAGGCTACTTAGTGGTGGCAAGTCAAAAATCTTTATGTTACAAGCATATGAAGAACGACGTTGCTAAGCCAAGACTCGACACTCTAAATCTAGATAACTGAAACAAACATAAATTTAAAGATAGATGTAGGATTGTAGCCCGTATGTTTTTTTTTTTTTTTTTTTTTTTTTTTTTTTTTTTTTTTTTTTTTTTTTGAACACTCTATTTTTTTTCTTTTCTCTTTTTCTATTTTTTTTTTTGATTTTTTTTCCATACACTTTTACTCTACCATCCTCTACGGTAACATCAAAATGATAGGGATTTATAGGCACATCCCTACACTTGAGTTTTTATTACTCTAACACTAATTTGACCCGAATTGAAAAGATCAAAACACTTGGAGTACATTATTACGCAAATAAAGGAATTTGAATTTAATGTTCCCTTCCCGTCATTTCATAAAATTTAACTTTTCCCATGAGTCCCAATCGTCCCAAAACTGTGTACAAAGGATATGACTCGACTTAGCAACTTATGCAATCAACTAGATAATTGAACTAAGGGTTTAGTGTGATAACAATAGTGCACTAAATGTGAGTGCATACAAGGTAGGCTAAGGTGATTTGGGTGTACATTTGGGGGTGGGGTGTAAACAATGCTCTTCATTGATATTCCGGAAAACCGAAACATCACGAGAACCGCGAAAAGGATAGGCTCTGAGGGGTTAACTATGGGTATCGTGTACTAATGATGAGTACAACGCAAAGGTGTGGGGGAATTACTCAACCGATGTGGAAGAAGTAATTATATTACGGGTATCAAACAAGGGTTATCCTAATGCCTCTTATCATTTAGTTATTCCTAACTACACAAGTGTAGTCTTACTAGCGATCTCGGGATGCATCACAAAACAAGTTCTAGAATCTAATATACTACCGGTTCACACACTAAGCATTAAAGATGAATGCTTTAATTCCTACTAATCAAAGGGCGATCCTCACATTTTGGGTGGAATTTAAGTGGTAAAGGGTTTTTTGTGATAGTCATATAACTTCCTATCCGTGAGACGCTTTTGTTAAGAATAATGGCCCACTCCTATATGTCATGAAAAATTTTAAATTTGGTGCCAAAATTACCCTAACCGACATTTTCTCATGGTTTATTACACAAATACAATTGGACAAAGCAAATAATCAAGGATAAGCATAGTTTCAAAGTTCCCGTTTTATCTTTCCTCCCTACACTTAAACTTAACATTGTCCCCAATGTTCCCCGAAATTATCAAAGTTATGATAATAGAAGGTAATTAAAAACGAAAGAAACTAATACTCCCCAGATTAGCTCGGTAGGATCCGTGTAAAGTTGTGGTTAAATCCTTTCCAAGAAGAATGTATGTGTGAAAAGCTCTTTCCAATCTTATGTATCTTCTTCTTAGTAAATTAAACCTGCACACTTGAAGAAAACAAACGAAACCTTCGCGTAAAATCGGTGTTAATAATATATATAAGACTCTATTAAACTAGGATATAATGCTTGTGGAATGGATGTTTACAGAATTTCTGGAAAATTAAGACCTGGAAAATTCCAAAAAATTTATAAGTAGCTCAGAAAACGAGAAAAAAGTAATCTATTGTTTTTACTCCTTTCTGATGCCGTCAGGTTGCGATCCTGACGCCGTCAGGTTATCCTGACAAAAACTGGTCTGCAATTTTCTGAAAAAAAATTCTGGAAAATTTACATCTTTAGAATCTGGAAACATTTCTACAAAACATCCATTATGACTGGATACAAGCATTTGACTAGAACAAACACACATGTATATCTTTTAATTAATTGTTATTCTCATGTTTACGTTTCTTTTGAAAACGTGTGTAATCCTCCCTACACTTATCCTTTATGTAAAATACCTTTATATGCAATTAAGACGAGGTTAAAAATAAAATACAGCATTTTTACAAATTTAAACATGAGAGTAAGCAATTAATAAAAGATATATGACACTAACAAGCAAACAATTAAGCATGGGTTGCCTCCCACGAAGCGCTTTTCTTTATTTATGAGTCTTGTAGCTAGACTCATAGTCGTGCTCCTACGTACCGATATAAGTATGCCTATCCTTAACAATGTCATAAGGATAACTTATCATTTAAGTTCCTAGTAGTACATTTGGTTTGATATGCCTTTTCAAACTTCTCTCCATCGGGATCATAGATTGTTATCCTAATGTGCCACTCTCCATTACCATCACTAGGCGGTCTATCCCAATCCCATTTATGTTTAGGCTTCTCAACTTTCCACTTATTCATGACAAGGTTGACGGGCAAGCTTCCGAGGAACTCGGTCATCTTCCTAAATACTAAGGCGTCCTCGAACGGGTTCACTTCCATGTCCCTAGCCATTTCTTTTTCATGGAAAGTTGCTTTACTAGCAAAAGCTTCATCTAGATAAAAAGGTCGTTGGGGACCTATGAGGTTCTTATCTATCCAAGGTCCATATCTAGAAGGCGTTCTATCCAACCTAATCTCATGTGGGATTTCCTCTTCTTTGTAGTACGTATGCTTTTTGACATCGTAAATCGACCTAGCACTCCCCTCTCCTACCACTATTTTGGACATCTTACAATTGATGATGGCACTAGCGGTAGCTAAGAATCGTCTTCCTACTAGTAATGGGCATGTCGGGTCTTTATTCATGTCTAGCACGTGGAAGTCGGCCAAAAGAGTCGACTCTCCTACGTGTACTACCATGTCCTTTATTATCCCTACCGGATATGTAACACTACCGTCCGCTAGACCTAAGATGGTTTCCTTTGGTTCTATCTTACCTAAGTTAAGGCTTCTATGGAGGGACAACGGAACAAGATTGAT
Organism: Chrysanthemum seticuspe; assembly: GCA_019973895.1. Lineage (NCBI taxonomy): Eukaryota > Viridiplantae > Streptophyta > Magnoliopsida > Asterales > Asteraceae > Chrysanthemum > Chrysanthemum seticuspe. The sequence continues at coordinate 34,652,372 of BPTQ01000007.1, read as the reverse complement.
GCATGATCCTAAGTCGGCTAGAGCATCGAGAGGTTTGGAAGTTCCAAGCCTACACGGAAGAGTAAATAGCCCGGGATCGTCTAACTTTTTAAGTAGATTATTTCGCACCAAGGCGGACCCATGTTTTCCAAGTTTAAGTTCTAACTCATATTTCTCTTTTAAAGCATTATAATAAGGTGCATGAGCTAAGACTTCAAGAACCGGTTTTTCTTGACGGAGTTCCTTGTACTCCTCCTCTAGATTAGGTTTGGGTTCTTGGTTGACGAGTTTCTCAAGAGTAGGTTCTACCAATGGTGCAGGGCCTTGGTATCTCATTTTGGATTGCTTGGAACCCTTGTTGGTAGCATTTACCGAGTGAACCGTTGGGTGTGAGGGACATGGATGTGCACTCTCCCATGGTGAACAAGAACATGAAGTCGACAAAATCGAATTCACTTTTGGGTTCTTTATAGTATCACTTGGGAGTGCTCCAATTTCCCGGTCATTAAAGGCTTTTAAGAGGGCATCAAGCTTATTTGTCATCTCGCCTTGTCTTCGCTTAAAATCGGCTTCAAGCTTAGTCAATCGAGTCTCTTGAGATGACATGAATCTAGATGCAATTGCCTCAAGATTAGTGGGGTTCCCGGTGTTTAGAGAATTGAACCTATTAGGTGGACTAGATGAGCTTTGGGGTGTGCTTGAGTTTTGGTTCCACTTAAGGTTAGGGTGATTTATCCATGAGGGGTTGTAAGAGTTTCCTAAGTTGTTTTGTTCGGGCTTGAAAGTGTACCACTTCTCTCCCGCTCCGTCGGTACGCGTGGAGGCGTAGTCCGCAAAAGCTTGTTCGGGGAGTCTTGTGCAATCACGAGTGTCATGGGGACCACTACATAACTCACAAGGTAGAGTGATTTTATTCACTTGATGTGAAGACTTAGGATTTTCGTAGGAACTCATTAGGAATTTAACTTGATCTTCAAGTTCGAGCATCCTACGGTCGGAAGGTTGTGAGTCAATGGGAGGCAAGAAGATTGCCTTAACAGTTTTGGGCAACTCACGGGGGTCATCCAACTTTCGTTGTCATAGAGAGCGAGGTCCTCTATTATACCCCATGATTCTTCCGCGGTGAGATCACTAAGTTTTCCACCGGCCGCTTGGGCAATGGATCGCTTGGTGGGGAAGTTGACATGATCATAGAAAAGTTGGACTTAGAGCCAAAGATCGATGCCGTGATGAGGGACTTTATGAAGTAAGTCCTTGAATCGAGTCCATGCTTCGTAGAGAGATTCACCTTGACGTTGTTGGAACATCAAGATGTCATTCCTAAGCTTAGTGGTTCTCCCCGGTGGGAAAAATTGACCAAGGAAGCGAGAGGTGAGATCATCCCAACTTGAGATGGAGCCGGCGGGAGGTCGCTCAAGCCAATTACTAGCTTGGTCCCGTAGAGATAATTGGAAGAGACGCAGACGCGTGGTCTCCTGAGTAGTAGCATCAAGGTCGATGGAATCGACAATTTTAAGGAAATCCTTAAGATGCTGATTAGGATCTTCGGAACGAAGTCCATGGAATGCACATCTGTTTTGCACCAACCGGATAGTGTCGGATCACAGGGCCGTAGTTTGGGCTTGATCGGGAAGCTCAATGGTGTTCCTATAGCCTAGGTGGCTTGGTCTTGAGTATTCACCAAAAGTACAGGCTCTTGGCGGGTCATTTGGTGGTAGGTTGATGAATGGTGGTTGGTTATCACCTTCCATGATGAAAAGTGATGGGGTTACGAACAAAGGTCACGAAGAAGGGGGATAGACTATGAGGAAGCTAAAAATGGAGAGAAAATTTTACTTGATAGGAATCAAGAAAAGAAACCTAAACGAGGTGGACTCCTAACTAGCTATTCTATTCCCCGGCAGCGGCGCCAAAAACTTGATAACGCTACACGCATCGTTCGGGGTCAAAGGAACTTCCTTTTCTTCGAGCAAGTTTTATAACACCCTAGGCAGTGAACCTAATCGTTGTAGTGTAGTATTAGGGTAAGCCACGGGTATTGATATCGTTCTCTAGGGGAATAGGAATGCTAGTGAGAAGTTACTACGCTAAGGTTGGGGTTGAGGAAGATTATTTTTTATCTTTTTTATATTTTTTAAGAAAAGGAAAGGTACGAATCTCGGGGTTTGGATTTGGGGGTTGGTATTTCTACCGATTACTCAACTTATCTAATTATCTAATCTAAGGTGTATGTAGTCTATGTCTAATTATTGTGTGCTCGTATGATGGTTTAAAGATGTGTTTACTTAGGTTTTATTACTCCTTAATTATCTCCTATTGATGGTTGAATTGTCATGTCCTTATTCTTAATCGCGTTGTGTGTCTATGGTAGGGTATGCGTTTGTCCCTAACTCTTTGAAACTACCAAAGGGTCTCGTCTACAAAATCTCTAGGAATTATAAACTCTAACTCTAAGGTACTCTTTGGATGGTTTAGCCTACAACTACTCTAGGTGTTATAGTCTAAGGTTCACAAAGATTAATCAAGCATTAACTACACAACGAATGACCTATCGCATTACTAGATCATTAACAATTAAGATAAGAGACAACCAATCAATATTTAATAGTTAAGTTTCCTATTCCCTAAGCAAACACACAAGTAAATTAGCCGGACATGGAGAACATGCAAGCATACACACAAGTAATTGAAGACATAATTGAATTAATGAAGTAAAACACTTATCTTGATGTAAGATAGGGTTTGGAACCCTAAAATACTATACAAGACAGCCTTGGTTCGGTTTAGGTTTTTACTCCAAAAGACTACACACTGAAAACTAAAAAATTTGGATTCTATATATAAGATTACAATCGCAACGGCGTCACTTTATGATTTGTGACGCCGTCGGGTCGCCGTTATTAGGGTTTCATCTTGGCCACGTTAGTCTTGCGACGGCGTCACCTTATGCTTGTGACGCCGTCCCCTTCAGTCTCTGACACCGTCTGGATCAAATCTAGGCCGTCTGATTTGCGACGACCTACTCTTTTAAAGCCTGACACCGTCACTTGAAAATAAGCAATTTGGATACTGAGCCGTCACAAAAGTGATGCGACGGCGTCACAGATAACACTTGACGCCGTCCCCTTGTATTTCAGCAGCTTGAGTGTCTCGATTCTTGACTTTGGCCATTTTCTTCGTATATCCGCACCTTTTCATCCAAATAAGTGTCATTCCAGCAATTTGCCTTCAAGAGACCTAAAAAGTGAAAAGGAACGATATTAAGTAATAACGGATACAAAAGTGATTAAATAAGGGCTTAAACGACCCCTCAAAAAGGTACATTTTAAAACCTTAACACAAAGCATGCCAACAAGCACTATGGATGAAACAAGCGTTAGTCGACTACGACATTCATCTTAGTGACATAGTAATTCTATGTGACAACAAGGGTGCCATAGATCTAAGCAAGAATCTGGTATTACATTCTCGCACAAAGCATATAGAGATTCGTCATCACTTCTTAAGATACAATGTTCAAAAGGGGAACATCTCTATTGAGAAGGTAGCATCCGAAGACAACATAGCCGACGTCCTCACCAAACCGTTGAAGCGTGAACAATTCAACCTTCTTAGTCTTGGTCTTGGTCTCATGGAACAAACGTCGTAACTTACTTTTTGACTCTACAAGGTATGTAAACACTAGCCTTCTTCTTTCTGAGTCTAGGATCTCTATTTCACGCACAAATCACAAACAATACGGGAATTTTCAAAACCCAAGATAAGTTTTTCACTTATAGTTTTCTTATTTTCTTTCAAAATAAGTACGAGTTACATACACATCCATATTTCAAAAGGATAAAACATTTGTATTTCAAAATGCTCTCTAAAATGACACTCCTTCCAGTATCAATTTCACAAAAGCAATTTCTCACGTCTAGGACAAATCTATTTTTCATTATTAATACAACGTAAAAACTCGTTTTCATTGCATCTCATGTCTTTTGAATGCTAAAGGGGACACATAACTAATATGTGTTTTCGGGTACATTCATTTAGGCCACAATGAATTAGGAGCATTGGCAACACTAAATTACGTACTCAAAGTACTAAGTATGTGTTTTTCGGGTTATCTCACATAATAGGATGCTTTTTCATTTCTAGTTTATTTTTCTTTTCTTCTTAGGAGTCGAGATAACCGTAACTCCAAATAGTTTGCATATAGGCACACACTAGGCAAAAATGTTTCCAAAAAGAAAATTTTGTGCTGCCTGAATCACCAGACCCACGGAACCCAGCCTTTATACTGGACGGATCCCTCAAGGGAAGGATCTGTGGGATCCGTGAGACAGAAGCTGTTTTTACCTTCTAGTTTTCTCACTTTGGATGAAAAATCCACATTTTTCTTATTTTTTGGAGTATGCTCTTTAATGCTTGTGTTCTAATGATCACATGCCTTAAATTCATATCTAATCATTAGATTTTAATCCACATTTTAGGTCAAGCATTCATTACAATGATTTATTTTTCTATATATAGAACTCCAAAAATGCTTGCATAATCCATCTCATCTTCACAAACAAACCACACAATGTCATCCACAAACTCTTTAGATGAATTACCTAGTACAAACAATAAACCCAAACCTTTGTACTTCCACCTTCCAAAATACCAAAATCAAACTCTAGGATATCCGCACGGATTAACATCCGATCTTGTTGCTTAGGAAAACCATCATCATATGGCTCATCACCATTAACTAACTCGCCACAAGATGCTTCCATTATAGCACCTCCTTCATCACCAACGAGTACACCAACTTCATCACCAAATCACTCACCACCTAAAATCACTCTTTTGGAACTCCTTACGACTCCAACAAGATCTCAACAACCAAAGCAAAAAGAAATAGCCTTTTTGACACCTCCAACTTCTCCAAACACAATATTCAGTGATCTTGAAACATCACTACCTTTAGCTCCTATTAAACTACAAGAACATCTAGGTTCTTTTCCACCACCACTTCCAATCATTCCGGACTTTGATCCGTATTTTCCTATTTTTCCACCACAACGTCCGCAACTCACAAATCAAAACAATCCGGAAGATTTCCGTACTCATTACCCACATCACTTACATTGTGAACATTGCCAATCCAGTAGGGAAATTGCAATAGAACTTAGGGAAGAAATGCGATTCATACTCAACCTCATCCTTGATCGCATCAATACCATTACTCATCCAAACCTCCATCCATAACCTTATGCAAGCATGGAAGGAATCATTACTACTATTTTCTATTTTTAGTACTTTTTCTTTTGAAGTCATTTTCAAGAACAAGCTTGTTCTTATTTTTACATGCTTGTAGGTGGCATAAATACCACTACAATTTGTTGTTTTATTACAAGGCCTTGTTTACATAGCTTGGCTCCCTATCTTGATTCTCGTCAATCACAAGATTACATAAGCATGTTACTAACATTTCTCTTTGTAGGATTTCTTTTTATTTTTTTCTTCACTTGACGCCCCAAACAAAGGGGAGCTACCGTCAAGGGGGAGTAAGCGATATGTTAAGGGCTTGGCTTCGACCCATTTCGTGAAGTACTAAATGCTTCCCTGTGATTGATGTTAAGGGCTTGGCTTCGACCCATTTCGTGAAGTAGTCGATGGCTACGACCAGAAATTTTACCCCTCCCGGAGCTATCGGTAGAGGGCCAACGATATCTATCCCCCATTGGCTGAAAGGCCATGCGGATGTTACAGAGGTCATATCTTTTTTGGGTAGCCTTTGTACTCTTGAATGGATCTGACAGGCTTCACACTTCTGGATTATTTCCACTGCGTCCCTATGCATCGAAGGCCAGTAGTACCTTGTCCTAATTATCTTAGAAACAACGGAGTGAGGTCCTGCGTATAGCCCGCAATACCCTTTGTGTACCTCTTGAATTATGTTCGAAGCTTGCATAGGTCCTACACAACGGAGCCATGGAGACAAGAAAGACCTGCGGTATAGATAGTTTCTCATGATCCTGTACTGTGGTGCCTTGATGCGGACCTTTTGTGCTAGCTTTGGATCCTCTGGCAGGATGCCACTTATTAAGTCTCTAATCGGAGTCATCCAGTTTGACTCTTCTTCCAGTATTACGTCAGATACCTCCTTTTGGACGATAGACCTTTCTGCCAATACTTCGACCAGAACCTCCTTAGTTAAATGAGCGAATGCCATTGATGCCAGTTTGCTAAGTGCATCTGCCTTTTTGTTTTGGCTTCTTCGAACATGCTCTATGTCGTAGGAAGTGAATCCCTCGAGCATTTCCTTGGCTTTGTCCAGGTACTACTTAATGACAGGCTTTCTTCCTTCGTAGGAGCCTTTAATCTGTTTAGCCACCAGTTGTGAGTCAACGAAAATAGCCAAGTCTTCTACCTCCATGTCTTTAGCCAGTCGGAGGCCTGCTAACAATGCTTCATACTCCGCCTCATTGTTAGTAATATCGAATTCGAAGCGGAGTGCATAATGTTAATACAAATAAACCGTAAAAACGTTTATTAATATTTTGCGATCTCTTTGTGTTTTGTTGATAACAAATATAATGTTATCTTAAGTACAATTATAAGGATACATGTTATTTTTGTAAAGCATTTACATATAGCCATTTAAATACAAAAAGGTTGTAATTAATTATTTGTTGTAATAGTTTATTAGGATGGGTAAAAACCACAACCCATGGACCATAACCCATGGATCATAACCCATACCCAAGTTGGCTAGATACAATGTATACTTAGATAGATTTAATCTAAAGAAAAACCATGGACCAACCCATAACCAAAAAACCCATGGGCAAAGAGGAGCATCCCAGGGATCCCTAGGATTACACTAGATGGATCCTAAGTGGGAGGGATCCATGGGATCCGGGGAACAGTGGCAGAAATTGCCTATAAATAGAGAGCCATTTCTTCATTCTAACTCACCCCTCTTCTTATTAAATCTCTCAAACACTCTCATTCTCTTCTAACATATAGATCACTTGATCTAGAGAGTTGTTCTTCTTTCTTTCTATTGTGATTCACATATAGGTCATTCTCTAAGGCGAGATCACGAGCATTCTACAAGTCATCCAAGCAAGGGGTCCTTGATTGATTTGTCACTCCGCAAGATTTCTGTAGCGAATATCTTGTATTTGATATTTCACATATTTGTTGTGTAATAGTTGTGTTGGTTTGGTCCACCGTGTTATGGACTCGGTATCTAGCTTTATACCGGAAAAAGGTGTAAGCAACGTTGTGAAGGCTTCTCCGCCAAGTGAAGGAGTTTGTTGACATAGTGCTTGAACTCTCGAGTAGGTGACTCGGTGAGTGGAGTAGGGCAAGGAAGGTGTCCTTGTAGCCGAACCACTATACATCGGTTGTGTCATTTCTATCCCTTTGCTTTACTTTATTTACTTGCTTTATCATTAGATCTATACTTTCTCTACATCCATAAGATCTCACATATTAACGAATCTAAAGTTTTTGAAACTAACTTAAAATCGGCAAAACTATTCAACCCCCCTTCTAGTTTTCCATACATAAGTATACTCCTTTCCTTCAAGGCTAACTAACATCAACCCTGCACCTGATCCGTCGGAGCTAGAAGCCCCATCGGTGTAAAGCTTCCACCCTTTGATTATTTTTGCAGGTTTCTTGTCAGCAACTTTGTTGTCCTGCTTCGGTTTGGAGGGTGTCTCTGCTAAGAAATCTGCCAGTATTTGCCCTTTAACTAAGTTCCTACCCTTGTACACGATTTCATGCTCTCCTAGTTCGATTACCCATTTAGCTATCCTGCCAGATTTCTCTGGTTTCGATAGTATCTGCTTGATTGGTTTGTCAGTGAGCACGGTTATGGGATGAGCCTGGAAGTACCTTCGAAGGCACCTTGCAGCATGAACCAAGGCTAGGATCAACTTTTCTAGCTCCGGGTAATTCAGCTCGGCTTCCTGAAGAACTCGACTAACTAAGTAGATAGGGATTTGCTTCTTTTCCTTTTCCACCAATAAAACAGCACTGATACTTTCGAAGGAGGCTGCGATGTACATAAATAACACTTCGCCTTTGATTGGGGCAGTAAGTGTAGGTAGAATTGCCATGAACTCCTTTAGCTTTTGGAAGGCAGCTTCTGCATCCATGCTCCATTGGAATGTCTTTTTATCTGTACAGCCTTTGAGTGTTTTGAATAATGGTAAGGACCTGTCTGTACCTTTCGATAAGAATCTGCTGAGGGCTGCAAGCTTTCCATTCAAAATTTGTACATCTTTGAGAGACTTAGGAGTCTGTAGGTCTGTGATGGCTTTGACCTTCGAAGGGTTAGCTTTGATACCTTGCTTTGTGATCAGGTGTGCCAAGAATTTCCCTTCCTCCATACCGAAAGAACATTTCTTAGGGTTTAACTTCATGTTGATGGCACGAAGTTGATCAAAGGTTTCCTTTATGTCGGAGAGTAGGTCTTCCTCCATTCTGCTTTTGATGACCATATCGTCTACGTATGCTTCGAGGTTCTTTCCTATTTGCTTGCTGAAGGCTTTGTCCACTACCCTTTGATAGGTGGCACCTGCATTCTTCAGACCGAAGGGCATCTTTTTGTAGCAATATATGCCTTTTCCTGTAAAAAATGTTGTTTTCTCCTCGTTTTCTTCTGCCATCTGTATCTGATGGTAACCTTTGTAAGTGGCCAGAAAACACTTTAGTCAGAACCCTGATAAGGACTCCACCTTCCAATCAATTTCTGGTAGAGGATAACAGTCCTTCGGACAGGCTTTGTTGATGTCAGTGAAATCCACACACATTCGCCATCCTCCATCATGCTTCTTAACCATCACCGGGTTGGCTACCCAGGTTTGATACTTCACTTCCTTGAGTATGCCTACCCCTACGAGTTCGTCCACCTCCTTGCATGCTGTTGCGTTCCTTTCTGGTGTAAGGCTTCGGTGTTTCTGCTTGATAGGCTCTATGTGCTTGAACTCGTTGAGCTTGTATTCGGTGCCGAAGGGCTTTCCATCTATGATGAGGGTTCTGGGGATCCCCGTCATATCAGATTATGTCCATGCAAAGACATCTACGTTAGCCCTTAATAACTTCTCCAATTCTGCCTTAAAGGTGGCAGGGAGTTACTTTCCAATGACCATCGTTTGTTCCGGATGTAGGTCGTTTACTACGATACGCTCTTCGGCATCAGTGCAGCTGAGTATATCCTTTGGAACTTCTTCAGGATTTTGTCTGACCCTTTTCCCTACATCTGTAGGCTTCTTCACGCTGAAGCTAGAGAATACCGTTCCAATACCGTAGGGTGTTTGGAATTTGATCGCGACATGTATGGTGGAGACAACGATACCCATTTTCTGCATTGCGGTTCTTCCTATCAACAGGTTGTAGGGACATTTAGACCTTACGATCGCGAAAACCAGGGTTTCTGTTCTTTTTAGCCTTCCTTCTCCAATTGTTACCTCCAGAGGGACTTCTCCCAGAGGCCATGAGTGTTCCCTTGAGAATCCTACCAAAGGTATCTTCGAGTCTACCCTCTTCGACCATAACGAAGGCTTGAGCTTTAGAAAACAATGCTCATAGATGACTTCGCATGAGCTTCCGCAGTCCAAGTAGGCTCTATTTACTTCCCTGTTGGAGATTAAGACTTTGATGACCACAGGGTCATTCGAGAGAACTCTATCAGTAATCGAAGGGAACGTGATGAGTGTGTAAATACTCATCATTTTTGTACAAATTAAACTGCAAAAACATCTTAAAACACTCAGAAATGCATCAAAATGATAAAAATATCACAAATAAGTGTTTTATGTGTTTTAAATGCAAAAATATCAAAATCTGGTGAAAAACGTATCAAGTTTGCATAATTGGCAGTTTTAGTCCCCCAAGTTTCAAAAGTTGTCAAAAACAGTCCCTGGTAAATCTAAATAAAGAAAAATATCATTTTAAGTCCCTAGGGATTCCTAAGTTGTCAAAATTGGTCCTTGAGATTTAAAATTACAAAATTACAACTTAAGTCCCTGAACTTTGTAATTTGGAAAAAATGGTCCTTTGAGAATTAGAAAATGTCAAAAATGGTACTTGTACTATTAAAGTTTGTCAAATTCAGTCCTTATGATAACTTTTAGAAATTGGCAGTTTGGTCCCTCATCTTTCAGAAAGTGGCAGTTTTAGTCCTTGTATAATAAGCCTAATACTTAGCCTTGTCAAAACATTTTGGACCCCCTGCCACTTATACCCTTTGACCCCCTGTCAATACCCTTTTTGAACCCTGGTCAAACCAAGTCAAACAAACAGTCCCCTCTCCTTTCCCTCCACACCTGTCCTGTACACCTGTCTTCCCCAGTTGCCTGCAACAGGCGCCTCCCATCACCTTTTCTCCTTTCCACCACCCCCTCATCATCACAAACACCCCCACAATAAATGCCACCCCCCCTAGCTGCTATTTCACAGGCCTACAAGTCAAAAACAGGATTTCCCGCCAAATTGATAAAATGGCCAAAGTGCTCATAACTCTCCCATTGGTCAAGAAAAGTGGTGGGATACTCTCAGAAGGACACGTGGAAGTGATTTGGAGCATAAAAGAAGGAGGAGTTAGAGAGAAGAAGCAAGTCCTTTAGTTTTTTAAATTTTTGTATGTCGTTTTTTTTAAAGTATCTTAATTAGCTTTCAAATCTGTAATTTCAAGTTTCATGGTGTTAAAACTAAGTTGTTTAGTTAATGTAATTCATTTTGAACCTTAAATCACAGTTTCACTTAAGTCTCATATGTTCTTGTTCACTGTTTGAAATTTCAAATATCAACTCTTATTTTCAAGCTTCAAACAGCCTCTATTCAAGTTCAAGCAAGTTTGTTTAAGCTTAATATAGCTTTTCATAAGCTTGTTAATCAGTTTCAAACTTAATTAGTTGATGGTCAACAAAAGTCAACTCAAGAAGCAAAAATTGGAAAAAGCAGTTTGGAGATGGATATGGGGAGTTGCAGGGATGGATTTGGATTGGAAATGGATTAGAATAGTTGTAATGGGTTCTGTGTAAGCTGCAATATAGGCTGGACCTTTGTGAGCTTCCTGTTCTCATTTTCACTTTTAATGCAGTTTCATATTGTGCTCATGTTTGAACCTGTGGTCATTGATAGTTAATCCTGTTTAAATAGTATTAATTAGTGTAACTAAAGTTATATAAATCATTGGTTTATGCTAGTTCAGTGTTTGGTTAAATTAAAACTGCAAAACAGTTATTAAAAGGGTGTTTGGTTAGTTGGGTAAACTATACTTGAGGCTTTGTCAGTGATTGAAACCTGCTGGTTTAGGCTTGTGTAGACCCATTGCATTCATATCTGTTTTAAAACTGTGCCTGCAAACTCTCAAAAGTCAAATCCATCTTAATCTGCCTTAATCACTTAACTGTTGTGTTTTTTGTGAGATCAAGCCCTTGTTTTGTGTTTAGAATTTATAGAAATAGCTTTCATTAGTTCCATTTCATCATAATATATCATAATCAGTCCACAAATTAGCTTTAAATCTCATAAAAGTCAACTATCTCATAACTTGTCAAAAGTCAAAATATTGAAAAAACCAGTTTTTTGCCAACCCAAGGAGATTTTTCACAGGTTCATTACTGGTTCAAATCAAGTGAGATTTGTGGTTTTTAAAAGTTCAGCTGGTCTAAATCCTTATTGTCATTTTTATAAATTTTTAGTAATTTTTCTTAAGCCTCAAAAAAAGCTCATCAAGCAGGGCTTATTTGCCCTGCTCACCAAACTCAGTCACCACTGAGTTTTCTCAAGCTTTTGCAGAGCTTATCCAGAGCTCCACAGAGCTTCTCTAGGTCCAGTTTTTGGTTTACATGTTCTTAGCCAGGTCTAGTATAGTTTCCAACATTTGGTTTTCATTTACAGCTTATTAATAAGCAAGTGCTTAAGCTCAAAGTAGCACTCAGAATCTGTCTTAGCATAAGTGCTCAAATCAATCAAATCACAAGCAATTGCAATTCAGAGGTCAAGGTCATTTGTAATTTGTTGCTTTTTAGTTCTTATAGCATATTATAGCTTCTGTGTAACTGTTGTGGACTGTGGTTTTCATTTGGCTTATTTAAGTGCTTATTTCATAAGCACTTGTATTGCAGATTCAATTTCCTCCACACAACACCATGTTTTTCTATTTTTCCTAGATTCATAATATCATTTTAGAGTTTTCCTGAAATTTTCATAATTTTCCAACACTGTTTGCTATTTTTCTTAATTAAAAACAGTTTTTAGGTAATTTTAAATAGCTTTTAATACAATTAAATCAGAAAAAGTTCAAAAAAATAATTTTTCAATTTTCTTAGGTTTAAATAAATATAAAAAGTAAAAAAAGTAATTTTCCAGATTTTTCATAGTTTATTTTGTAATTTTTAGTAATTTAATTAGTTTTTAATAGTTTAAAATTCATAAAAAAATAGAAAAATAATAAGAAAAATATAAAAATAGTTTTGAAAATTCTCTTTTGTTAGTTTATATTTTTCCAAGTCATAATTTTATTTTTCTAGGTTTATTTCCTATTTTCTTGTAATTTAGGTCATTATTAAATAGTTAAAAATCGTTTTTAATTAATAATAATTAGATAAATAGTTATAAAAATAATTTTATTTTTCTTAAAATTTTCTTATATCATTAGGTTTGTAAAAATATCATTTTCATATTTTTAGGATTAATATTGTGTAAGTTTCACGTTTTAACTTGTACGTCACGTAGTTTTAAATTAAGTTTTATAAAAACAGAAAAATCAAAAACATCAGTATAAAATTAGTGATAGCGTTTATTTAAGATAGTTTAACTTTTTAATTTCCTTTAATCTGCATTTAAGTCGCTGTAATTTATTAATCTTTTCTTTATTTATAAAATAACTCAAAATCCTTACTGATCACTATCCTTAGTGATTATTCGACATCTGATTGTGTTAAACACCAGTCATCCTCTGTGGGACTTAACGACCCGGGAATCCACTGTATTCTCCTGATCTAAATTGCAATTGGTGTTTGAGCTGTTTTAAGTTCCTTACGGCTGGTCATTTACAAGTGGCTAGCCTGCGTGAGAAAACTTGACGGTTTTGCACCAATCAAATTTTGGCGCCGTTGCCGGGGAGGCTGTAAGCGTGTTCTAAGCATTTTTCAGTCCCGTACTTGCACATATACCACCTTTTGTAAAAACAGTTTTTTGTAAAGTTATAACAAAATCAAAAAGTTCATTAACACTTTTCCTAAAGTGTTAAAAACACCAAACAAAATATAAAACCACAAAACAATCGTAACGTTTTCTAGCTTGTATTTCTTTTAAGGTGATTCTTAAAGAAATACGATTTGGTTAAACGAGACGATACCAAAAATATTGTCCAAAAGTTTTTAAACCCATCAGCACAAATCTATACCTACGTCTTTTCAGTGGTACTTAATATATACATAAAAATCAACCACCGCAAATCAAGGCAGTACACCTACTAACTGGGGGTGTGACCATAATAAGTTCCCGAACATCAGATTTAAAACTTGCCTTTGTGTCATTGTGATTTGGTGTACCTTTTTCAAAGAAGCCATTTCATTTGTGATTATTGGTTAAGTTCACTTGTCGTTTTGCCTCGCATTTGTTTTGAAAACTGATTTTTATACTTAGTGCATGCGCACTCGTTCTTCCAGTTCTACAAGTCCACTTTCAGAACTTGGAAAGATTCCTCGTAGACGTAGAGGACGTTCTGCTCCTTCAGCCGTGACTGAGGAACGTTTACCACCACCACCACCTGCCGTAATGGCAGAAGACAAGCCGATGAATGAGCTTCTCCAAGCACCCATCGAGGGTTACGGAGATGCTATTGTTGTCCCAGCCATCGTGGCTGATACTTTTGAGCTCAAAACCGGGTTACTTAATCTGGTAACCCAAAGCCAATTCTATGGTTTTGAGCGGGATGATCCTCATGCACACATTCGATGGTTTAACAAGATTGCATCTACCATCAAGTACAAGAATGTCCCACATGAAGCTATCAAGCTTCTTCTGTTCCCATTTTCTCTAGAGGGACAAGCCCGGAATTGGCTTGAGAAACAACCCCCTCGTTCCATTGAGACATGGGAAGATCTAGTCACAAAGTTTGTGAACGAATTCTATCCTCCATCCCGAACTACAAGTCTTAAGAATGAGATAATGAAATTCTCTCAAAGATTTGATGAATCATTCGGGGAGGCATGGGATCGTTACAAAGACTTGCTCCGCAAGTGTCCGCATCATGGTTTTACCGAGTTAATGCAAATGGATACTTTCTACAATGGTCTGAACCAGACCAATCAAGACTCTCTAAATGCCTCCGCGGGAGGTAATTTCTTGAGCAAGACCACAAAAGAAGCCTTGCAAATCATTGAAAACAAGTCCCAGGTCCGTCCTTTCCGCATAAAGACATATCATACTGAGTCTAATGCTGGACCTTCTACTTCATCTCCCGTGAGTACATCTAGCACCGATGCTAAGATTGACAAACTCACGGATATTGTTCAGGCTTTGGTTCTTGCTAACCAAAAGAAAGTCACTTTCACACAAGCACCATCATATGGTGAAGTGAAGAAAGTTGAAGTTTGTGTTACTTGTGGTGGTCCTCATGCATACTACAACTGTACTGCCACCGATGGTAGTCCGTTTGAAGCTAATGCTATAGCTGGTACTTCAAATCAAGGAGGTAATCAATACCGTCCTCAAAATGAACCAAACTACCGTGCTAACACTTATCAGGCACCACCCGGTTTCAACCAGAATCCTAACCGGAATCAGAACCAACCAAGAATGAACCAAGGTTATCAAAACCAAGGTAATTTCTATTCCGGACCCAATCAAGGTTTCCAACATCAAGGAAATCTTAATCAAAACACTTACAATCGAGGGAATCAATTTCAGGGGAATATGAACCCTAATCAAGGGAATTTTGGCTATAACCAGAACATACGGCCTCAAATTATCCCTCCACCTCCTCCTGTATCAACATCTGATGAGCTTTTAAAGCAATTCATGAAGACTCAAGAGGAGACAAACAGGTTGTTGGTCAGTCAGATCGCTGAATTAAAGAAGTCTTTAAATGATCGACCCTCGGGCTCAGGTACTTTACCTAGCAACACGATCGCTAATCCGAGGGGCGATGCAAAGGCGATCACAACCAGAAGTGGTGTTTCGTATGATGGACCTGCTATTCCTACTACCTCTTCTTCTTCTCTCCCAAAGGTAGTGGAAAGTGAACCTGAGGCGACAAAGGACAAGGAACTTCCTACTAATAATGGAAGTACCAACAATGTCCATCCTCAGGTTGTCCAGAAACCAAAATCCAATCCAGGAGTTGTTTTTGAACCTCCCGTAGCTCCCATTGAAAATACCAAATCCAAATCTTCTATTCCTTACCCATCACGTTTACATGAGCAAAAGCTCCGCGAGAAAGCCAGTCAACAAATGGAAAATTTCTTTCAAATTTTCCAAGAACTTCATTTTGACATAAGCTTTGCGGATGCTATCATGTTGATGTCCAAGTTTGCATCAACTCTCAAACACATGTTAAGCAACAAGGAAAAGCTGTTTGAAATGGCTAAAACTCCTCTGAACGAGAACTGCTCTGCAGTTATCTTGAAGAAGCTTCCCGAAAAGCTTGGAGATCCTGGAAAATTTCTCTTACCTTGTGTATTTCCAGGAATGGTTGAATGCTTTGCCTTAGCCGATCTTGGTGCAAGCATAAACCTGATGCCTCATTCAGTATGGAAGAAACTTTCTCTTCCGGACCTTACTCCTACATGCATGACTCTCGAGCTTGCAGATCGTACAATATCCCGTCCTCTTGGAATTGCCGAGGACGTATTTGTGAAAGTAGGAAAGTTCCATTTTCCAGCTGACTTTGTAGTTGTTGATTTCGATGCTGATCCACGGGTTCCTCTCATTGTTGGAAGAGGATTCCTGAGAACGGGCCGTGCTCTCATTGATGTATTTGAGCAAGAAATCACATTACGTGTTGGTAATGAAGCTGTCACCTTTAACCTTGATCAAACTTCGAGGTACTCCGCAAACTATGATTCTGAGTCGGTTAACCGAATAGATATCATTGATGTTGCTTCTGAAGAGTACTCTCAAGAAGTTCTTGGTTATTCTCATAATTCTGTGAGTGGGGATCCCACCACATCTTCTCAACCTATCATAGCCAATTCTACTCCTTCTCTCACTCCGTTTGAGGGAAGCGACTTCATCTTGGAAGAGATTGAAGCATACTTGGCTAGTGATTCTGTTCCATGGGAAATTGATCACGCTCCAATTGACATCGAGGGGGACATACTTCTCATTGAGAAATTGCTTAAAGATGATCACTCATCAACCCCTCACACTAGTGATGCAATTCCAAAAGAAATTAATCACCATGAGATTAATTCGGAGGGAGATATTCTTATTCTTGAGAAGTTGTTAAATCAGGACACTTCTCCCCCACTCCCTCCCGTCGAGCTTCATAACAAGGAAGTCAAGTCAGTTGAGAAAACTGAAGAATTTCCTGAAGTCGAACTTAAGGACTTACCACCTCATCTCGAGTATGCATTTCTTGAGGGTGATGATAAATTACCCGTCATTATTGCTCGAGATTTGAGTAAAGATGAAAAGACTGCTCTCATAAAGGTCTTGAAGTCACACAAGCAAGCAATTGCTTGGAAACTCTCCGACATTAAGGGTTTTTGTACTCACAAAATCTTAATGGAGGATGACTTCAAACCAGCAGTTCAACATCAGAGAAGGGTGAATCCAAAAATCCATGATGTTATCAAACAGGAGGTTATCAAACTTCTTGATGCAGGATTGATTTACCCAATCTTTGATAGTCCTTGGGTTAGCCCAATTCACTGTGTTCCAAAAAACGGTGGCATAACTGTTGTCACGAATGAAGAAAACAAGTTAATTCCAACTCGGCTGGTTACGGGATGGCGTGTGTGTATTGACTATCGCAAGTTAAACGACGCCACTCGTAAAGACCATTTTCCTCTACCCTTCATGGATCATATGCTTGAGAGATTAGCAGGGAATGAGTACTATTGTTTCCTTGATGGTTTCTCGGGTTACTTTCAGATCCCCATGGATCCACAGGATCAAGAGAAGACCACATTCACCTGCCCATACGGAACTTTTGCCTACAAACGTATGCCTTTTGGCTTATGTAATGCTCCTGGCACGTTCCAACGATGTATGATGGCCATATTCCACGACATGATCGGGGAAACAATGGAGGTGTTTATGGATGACTTCTCGGTCATTGGGGACTCATTTCAGATATGTCTCTCTCATTTAGACAAAATGCTAAAACGGTGTGAAGACACCAATCTCTGTCTAAATTGGGAGAAGAGCCACTTTATGGTCAAAGAAGGCATAGTCCTTGGCCATAAGATTTCCAAAAATGGGATTGAGGTAGATAGAGCAAAAGTTGATGTTATTGCTAAACTGCCTCATCCTACTACCGTCAAAGGTATTAGGAGTTTTCTTGGTCATGCCGGGTTTTATCGCAGATTCATACAGGATTTTTCCAAAATCGCTCGGCCTATGACCCATCTTCTTGAAAAAGAAGCTCCTTTTATCTTCTCTCCTGAGTGCGTCGAAGCTTTTGAAACATTGAAGAAAAAGCTTACGGAAGCACCCATTCTCGTTGCCCCCGACTGGGATTTACCCTTTGAACTCATGTGCGATGCAAGTGATTTTGCTATCGGTGCAGTCTTAGGGAAACGTAAAACCAAGCACTTTCAGCCGATCCACTACGCAAGTAAAACTATGACTGAAGCTCAAACCCATTACACCACTACAGAAAAAGAACTATTAGCTGTGGTGTATGCGTTTGAAAAGTTTCGGCCATACCTCATCTTGACCAAATGCGTGGTGTATACGGATCACTCGGCTCTCAAATATCTCTTTGCAAAACAAGATGCAAAGCCGAGATTGCTCCGTTGGGTTCTCCTCCTGCAAGAATTTGATATCATTATACGTGATAAAAAAGGAGCTGAGAACCTGGCTGCTGATCATCTGTCCCGATTAGAGAACCCTCACCAAGATGTTTTCGAGAAAAAGGAAATAAATGAAACATTTCCTCTCGAGACACTCAATGCGGTTTCTTTTCGTGGAGACTCTTCTACCCCATGGTTTGCTGACTTTGCAAATTACCATGCGGGTAACTTCATAGTGAAAGGGATGTCGTCCCAACAGAAAAACAAATTCTTCAAGGATGTTAAACATTACTTCTGGGACGACCCCTACTTGTTTAAAATTTGCGCGGATCAAGTCATCAGGCGATGTGTATACGGTCAGGAAGCTATTGACATTCTCAAAGCTTGCCATGCTGGACCCACCGGGGGCCATCATAGTCCCAACTACACTGCCAAGAAGGTGTTTGATTCCGGATTCTATTGGCCCACAATTTACAAGGATGCCCACGAATTTGTCAAAGCCTGTGACGCTTGTCAACGTCACGGGAATATCTCACAAAGAAATGAAATGCCGTAAAACGCCATTCAAGTGTGTGAGATTTTTGACATCTGGGGCATTGACTTTATGGGGCCATTTCCTTCTTCTCGCGGTAATAAGTACATACTCGTGGCCGTTGACTACTTGTCAAAATGGGTTGAAGCTAAGGCTTTACATACCAACGATGCCCGAGTTGTTGTGAAATTCTTGAAATCTCTCTTTGCTAGGTTTGGAACTCCACGAGCCATAATCAGTGATCGTGGTACGCATTTCTGCAATGACCAGTTTGAAAGAGTCATGCAGAAGTATGGTGTAACTCACCGTCTCTCTACTGCGTACCACCCCCAAACAAGTGGGCAAGTGGAAGTTTCCAACCGGGGGATTAAAAGAATTATGGAGAGGACGGTTGGCAAAAACCGTGCCTCTTGGTCGGATAAGCTAGATGACGCACTCTGGGCTTTCCGTACAGCTTATAAAACACCCATCGGGTGTACTCCATACAAGCTTGTATACGGGAAGGCATGTCATCTGCCGGTTGAGCTTGAGCACAAGGCATACTGGGCCTTGAAGCATGCCAACTTCGATATTCAGACAGCTGGTGATCACCGGAAAGTTCAAATGAATGAATTAAATGAACTCCGTGATCAAGCGTACGAGAACTCTTTGATCTATAAAGAAAAGACAAAGAAGATTCATGACTCAAAGATCAAAAACCGCGTTTTCAACGTTGGTGATCGAGTCCTTCTTTTCAATTCAAGATTGAAGATTTTCTCGGGAAAGCTTAAGTCCCGTTGGTCTGGTCCATTTACTATCACTAAGGTTTATCCTTATGGCACCATTGAGTTATCTCAACCCGATGGTCCAAACTTTAAAGTGAATGGTCATCGGTTGAAGCATTACTTTGGAGAGGACATTCCTCCTGTGATTGTCCCAGATCTACAAACTTTCCCCATGAACCAATGAATGCGGGGATCGAGTCAAGCTAGCGACTCGGGAATCAAAAACAGTAGCATGCCATATGGGTTTTCACCCATATTTCTGAGCTGTCTGAAGTTTGTTACGGTTAGCCATTCACAAGTGGCTAGCTTGTGTGACAAAACTTGACAGTTTAGCTTCTTCTTTCTACTTTCTACCACCCTAGTGTGGGGGAGTTGCCCCACATGTTGTGTATATATAAGAATTTCAAAAAAAAAAATCCTTGCTAAATAATGGCCGTAGTATTTCCCTTTTACGTTCTATGTTTCGGCATAACCGCCGGTACTTTGAATATTGAGGGCAATATTCATTTCTAAGTGTGGGGGGGAATTCTCACGAATTTTATCATGTAATTATACCGCCTAATTCCCCCATTTTTGGCCAAAATTTTTTTTTAGAGTAAGTGTTTTGCACTTACTCATTTGGTTATCAGTCCGCCTTGTCTAATAAACAAAAGGATTGGATAATCCAGGAGCAAACGGCTCTTGGTAAAGATATCTCAAATCCGTTGACGGCTTGCAATTTGCCCAAAATTGTATGGTATTCAGCTCACCATATCCTTAAAAGTGAAGAGTTGGCTAGCCCGCAAGTTTATGGCTTGTGGTAAAGGCAGTTGGAAAACCATAATTGGTAATCAGCTCACCAAAGATATTTTATCTAAGAGTTGGCTAGTCCAGAAGCAAACGGCTTCTGGTAAAGACAAATCAAATCCGTTGGAAGCTGGTGATTTGCTCAAAATCATTTGGTTATCGGTGTACCAAGGTTCTTACTTGAACTGAAACATTTGGCTACTCCAGAAGTAATGGCTTTTGGTAAAGAGATAAAATCCATTAATTTTCTCAAATCATTGCTAGGGACTAGCAATATCTTAGTGTGGGGGATTGATGAGTGTGTAAATACTCATCATTTTTGTACAAATTAAACTGCAAAAACATCTGAAAACACTCAGAAATGCATCAAAATGATAAAAATATCACAAATAAGTGTTTTATGTGTTTTAAATGCAAAAATATCAAAATCTGGTGAAAAACGTATCAAGTTTGCATAATTGGCAGTTTTAGTCCCCCAAGTTTCAAAAGTTGTCAAAAACAGTCCCTGGTAAATCTAAATAAAGAAAAATATCATTTTAAGTCCCTAGGGATTCCTAAGTTGTCAAAATTGGTCCTTGAGATTTAAAAATACAAAATTACAACTTAAGTCCCTGAACTTTGTAATTTGGCAAAAATGGTCCTTTGAGAATTAGAAAATGTCAAAAATGGTACTTGTACTATTAAAGTTTGTCAAATTCAGTCCTTATGATAACTTTGAGAAATTGACAGTTTGGTCCCTCATCTTTCAGAAAGTGGCAGTTTTAGTCCTTGTATAATAAGCCTAATACTTAGCCTTGTCAAAACATTTTGGACCCCCTGCCACTTATACCCTTTGACCCCCTGTCAATACCCTTTTTGAACCCTGGTCAAACCAAGTCAAACAAACAGTCCCCTCTCCTTTCCCTCCACACCTGTCCTGTACACCTGTCTTCCCCAGTTGCCTGCAACAGGCGCCTCCCATCACCTTTTCTCCTTTCCACCACCCCCTCATCATCACAAACCCCCCACAATAAATGCCACCCCCCTAGCTGCTATTTCACAGGCCTACAAGTCAAAAACATGATTTCCCGCCAAATTGATAAAATGGCCAAAATGCTCATAACTCTCCCATTGGTCAAGAAAAGTGGTGGGATACTCTCAGAAGGACACGTGGAAGTGATTTGGAGCATAAAAGAAGGAGGAGTTAGAGAGAAGAAGCAAGTCCTTTAGTTTTTTAAATTTTTGTATGTCGTTTTTTTTAAAAGTATCTTAATTAGCTTTCAAATCTGTAATTTCAAGTTTCATGGTGTTAAAACTAAGTTGTTTAGTTAATGTAATTCATTTTGAACCTTAAATCACAGTTTCACTTAAGTCTCATATGTTCTTGTTCACTGTTTGAAATTTCAAATATCAACTCTTATTTTCAAGCTTCAAACAGCCTCTATTCAAGTTCAAGCAAGTTTGTTTAAGCTTAATATAGCTTTTCATAAGCTTGTTAATCAGTTTCAAACTTAATTAGTTGATGGTCAACAAAAGTCAACTCAAGAAGCAAAAATTGGAAAAAGCAGTTTGGAGATGGATATGGGGAGTTGCAGGGATGGATTTGGATTGGAAATGGATTAGAATAGTTGTAATGGGTTCTGTGTAAGCTGCAATATAGGCTGGACCTTTGTGAGCTTCCTGTTCTCATTTTCACTTTTAATGCAGTTTCATATTGTGCTCATGTTTGAACCTGTGGTCATTGATAGTTAATCCTGTTTAAATAGTATTAATTAGTGTAACTAAAGTTATATAAATCATTGGTTTATGCTAGTTCAGTGTTTGGTTAAATTAAAACTGCAAAACAGTTATTAAAAGGGTGTTTGGTTAGTTGGGTAAACTATACTTGAGGCTTTGTCAGTGATTGAAACCTGCTGGTTTAGGCTTGTGTAGACCCATTGCATTCATATCTGTTTTTATTTTGCATCTGCAAGCCTTAAAAGTCAAAATCTCTTGTTAACTGGCTTAAATCATTAACTGTTGGAATTTTCAATAATCAAAAGCTTGTTTCATGTTTGGAAATCAGTAGCATAGCCTAATATAGTTTCAATTAACCATATATCATCATAATCAGTCCACAAATTAGCTTTAAATCTCATAAAAGTCAACTATCTCATAACTTGTCAAAAGTCAAAATATTGAAAAACCAGTTTTTTGCCAACCCAAGGAGATTTTTCACATGTTCATTACTGGTTCAAATCAAGTGAGATTTGTGGTTTTTAAAAGTTCAGCTGGTCTAAATCCTTATTGTCATTTTTATAAATTTTTAGTAATTTTTCTTAAGCCTAAAAAAAGCTCATCAAGCAGGGCTTATTTGCCCTGCTCACCAAACTCAGTCACCACTGAGTTTTCTCAAGCTTTTGCAGAGCTTATTCCAAGCTCCTCAGAGCTTCTCTTGATCTCAGTTTTGGTTTACATGTTCTTAGCCAGGTCTAGTATAGTTTCCAACATTTGGTTTTCATTTACAGCTTATTAATAAGCAAGTGCTTAAGCTCAAAGTAGCACTCAGAATCTGTCTTAGCATAAGTGCTCAAATCAATCAAATCACAAGAAATTGCAATTCAGAGGTCAAGGTCATTTGTAATTTGTTGCTTTTTAGTTCTTATAGCATATTATAGCTTCTGTGTAACTGTTGTGGACTGTGGTTTTCATTTGGCTTATTTAAGTGCTTATTTCATAAGCACTTGTATTGCAGATTCAATTTCCTCCACACAACACCATGTTTTTCTATTTTTCCTAGATTCATAATATCATTTTAGAGTTTTCCTGAAATTTTCATAATTTTCCAACACTGTTTGCTATTTTTCTTAATTAAAAACAGTTTTTAGGTAATTTTAAATAGCTTTTAATACAATTAAATCAGAAAAAGTTCAAAAAAATAATTTTTCAATTTTCTTAGGTTTAGATAAATATACAAAGTAAAAAAAGTAATTTTCCAGATTTTTCATAGTTTATTTTGTAATTTTTAGTAATTTAATTAGTTTTTAATAGTTTAAAATTCATAAACAATAGAAAAATAATCAGAAAAATATAAAAATAGTTTTGAAAATTCTCTTTTGTTATTTTAGATTTTTCCAAGTCATAATTTTATTTTTCTAGGTTTATTTCCTATTTTCTTGTAATTTAGGTCATTATTAAATAGTTAAAAATAGTTTTTAATTAATAATAATTAGATAAATAGTTATAAAAATAATTTTCTTTTTCTTAAAATTTTCTTATATCATTAGGTTTGTAAAAATATCATTTTCATATTTTTAGGATTAATATTGTGTAAGTTTCACGTTTTAACTTGTACGTCACGTAGTTTTAAATTAAGTTTTATAAAAACAGAAAAATCAAAAACATCAGTATAAAATTAGTGATAGCGTTTATTTAAGATAGTTTAACTTTTTAATTTCCTTTAATCTGCATTTAAGTCGCTGTAATTTATTAATCTTTTCTTTATTTATAAAATAACTCAAAATCCTTACTGATCACTATCCTTAGTGATTATTCGACATCTGATTGTGTTAAACACCAGTCATCCTCCGTGGGACTTAACGACCCGGGAATCCACTGTATTCTCCTGATCTAAATTGCAATTGGTGTTTGAGCTGTTTTAAGTTCCTTACGGCTGGTCATTTACAAGTGGCTAGCCTGCGTGAGAAAACTTGACGGTTTTGCACCAATCAGAACGTCACGTCACCTACCCCGCATAAACCTTTCTTTGCTGCTTTTCTATTTAAACAGAATCATCCCTGGGAACCATGAGGATTGGAGCTTCGACGGGCGTAGTATCTTTCCCCAACTGTGTGTCGAAGATCTTTTCTTTACCTTTCTTTACACCCTTCACCAAATGTCCTAATTGGCCAGACTTCACGGCCTCTTCTATCTGTTTTTTAAGCTCTCAGCAACTGTTGGTGTCATGACCGTAATCTTCATGGAAATAGCAGTACTTGGATGTATCCTTGCTTCTACCTTTACTTGCCAAACGTGGGGGAGGTTTGAAGGCCTTCGCAACCCTTTCCGTAGCAAGTATTTCCCTTGGAGATTTAGACAGATTTTCCAAGAGTCCGTGGTTGGTGTTTTTATTGTAGGGTGTGAACCTGTCCCTACCTTTGTGTCTGTTTTTGGACCCTTCCCATGAAGAGTGCTTCGGGAACTTGCTGTGACTTTCTTTGCTTTCGATCGGAGCCCCATTAGTGGCCACCTCTTTGGCTTCGATCCAGGTGTATGTCTTCTCCATTAAACTCTTGTAGGTTGTGGGAAGGTCAGTGGATAAGAATTCCACCAGACTTCTGTTTCGCAGGCCATGCACAAAACCAGAGATGTGCTGGTCTTCGTGCAGACCCAGAATCTTCAAGGTGTCATCAGTGTATCTTGTAACGAAGGCCCTAGTGCTATCGTTTTCCCTTTGTTTGATGTTGTGCACTGTCAAATGAGTCCTTGTGAACTTCTTCTGCTGGCTGAAGTGTGATCTAAACTTGGCCTTGAGGACATCCAAATTTACTATGCTACCTGCTTTTTGCCCATTCCACCATATTCGAGCGGAGTCTCGCAAGGTATACGTGCACGCAACCGACATAACCCATTTCTGCATTCTACTAGCCCCTTCGAACAGATGTAAGAAATTATCCGGGTCCCCCTTCCCATCATACGTACCAATGTGTGTGGGCATTTTTAACCCATCGGGTAGAGGGTAGTCTTCTATCCATCTTACAAAAGGTGTCGTGGAACCCATGGGCTCCGAATAAAGGAAGTTGTAAGGTGCCATGTAAGTGGGGATAGTGTTGTACGGGTATGGTTCGGAGGTACTCCGACAGGATTTTGGTTAGCATAAGGAGGGTAAGCAGTAGGTATAAAAGATGGATGGTTTCCTACAGGATACGGAGGGTATACCATGGGTTGCCCGTAGGGCATATTTCCGTAAGGTTGAGGAAAGCTAGGGTTGCTAGTTTTCCCATTAGGTGGGGGATAGACCCCATGGGGATAAGATTGAGTCTGAAAAGAAGGGTACATACCATGAGGAGGAAGATTTCCTCCCCCATTCATTTGAGGTGGATTGCCTTCTACGCCGGATGCGTGAGAAGGCTGCAACGGAACCCCTGCTTCAGTTCTCCCCAAGTGGGCTGCCAAGAGTGGTGGCAAGTTAACCTTCGTAATCTCCCTTCGGTGACTCCTTCCATTGGAGCCTTCCATCGTTCATTCTCTTCTCGTCGGAGCCCTCTCCGGAACATCTTCGAAACCCACCGATCTTCCACTCGGCCATCGACTTCCAGGAGATCCTATCCTCAGCACTGAGCGTGTATCCCTAAGAGCCGAGGGCCTAGTCTCCATCTCTATCTCTTCGTCATACTCATCACTAGAGTATTCCAACTCCCTTCGCATCTCTAAGTTCCGAGTTTGCCTCCTTCGAGCCCTTAATAAGGACTTCAGTGCTTCGAGGTTAGCTTCGACGAACGCAGTACTGATAACTGGTTCGGGGTTGGCTGATGTCGAAGCATGGTTGTTGGGAGTTATTTCTGGGTGAGATCGTGTGGTGAAAGTGGACGCGGTTATGTGGGAAGGTTGTTAGGATCGTTGACTAGGATTGGTGTCAAGGTCGAGAAACCCGGAGGGGGAGTATCTTCTCTTCCTTGATTCATGCGGTAAAAGTAGTGAGTGTGATTGACTGGTTATAAGTTTGGAATAACGAGACCAATTGTAGCGGGTCCCACGGATGGCGCCACTGATTGTATAATAATTCGTACGATCAGGCCTTCGATGGTGATCGAAGGATATGAGGGGTGTTATGCTTGCGTCAAACTTGTAGCCAATCTGCAATAAGAAATAGTAGACACTTCGTTAAGTGATTGCGCAGGGGTTGGATCCTTCGAACCACCTCTGGCGTGTGAGTAAGTATGTGATATGTGTTGTAAGTAATGTAGAGTACGTGAAATGCTGTGTTGAGTGAACATACCATTAAAATGACTTGTCCAACCTATTTATAGATAGAGAAATAATCTTGGAGAGTGTTTGCACAAGTTTCGGAGATCATGGGGGCGTCCCATGATTTGTGGTAACCGCTAGGGCTTCATCCTCACTCTCTTTGTCTTGGCGGGGAAGCTAAGGACATAGTGGAAACGTGGGGGAAGACCAAGACAATGTTCTCATTTGTCTTAGTGTCTTCAAGGTAAGACCCCGAAGGGCTTAGGCCTTCGATTGACGAATTCCCAACTGGTAACCAATGAATGGTTTTACGCCACCGATGACTTAGGAAGATAGACTTGGTCCTTCGTTATGCAAATTCGACTGAGGCCGAAGGGGAGTCCTTCGACCTGATCGGAGGATACGTCATCAAATTCTTTTAGTAATTATTAAGTAATAGTTTCGTTAGTACAAATATATATACACCGGAGTTTTAAAAAAATTGTTATATTATTATTTTATCGATTGGTATCCAAATTTGCACTAGTACCAAGTTAGGACTTGACAAATAATTAATTTTATCAAAGTTATTAATTTAACGAATATTACTAGAGACTCGGGTTAAATTACAAAATATTCCATATTTTGAATGTTAAGGGCCAAATATAAACCTACATTTCATCTTCATTTTGTCTTCATTCACACCTCTCATTTGGGAAAAAAAATTAAAAAAAAATGGAACAACAACAACAACAAGAAGCCCTTAAACGAATCAAAATCAATCAAAAAAACAAAGAAGAAGAAGAAGATCTGTTGGGAATAAAGATAACAGTTACCACTGATACGCTTGTGGTTAGCACTGCTAAAGATTACACTAGCAGTGGAAACTCATTACCACTGTCAGTACAATATTACCACTGCTGTTAGGATAATTGTTATGTATCCGTGTATTGATAAGTATAGAAAAGATCTTGTGTATATTCTATATTGTTAGGATTATACTTATCTTGTAAAGGACTCCTTGTGCTATAAAAAGAGATCCTAGGTCATTGCTTAGTATAAGTTTTATTCATATAAGCTTCAAGGTGTAACCCTAGTGATAAGCAAGATCACTCGTATTATTTCTTAATAATATTGGAGCTTTGTGTTATTCTGTTCTCACTTACATTACATCATATAAACCATCTTCTAAGTATTACTAAGTATATTCCGCGTGCTTATTAATATAACTCAAAGTATCACCAACATAAGGAGTGTGTTTAGATCCATCAAGTGGTATCAGAGCGAAGGTTCTGATATTTTGATTTAGAAGATACAAGGAATAAGTTTAACCTACTCACTCAAATCAATGGAGATGGAAAACAACCAGTCCAACTCTTCTCCAAGGCTTCCTAAGCTCAAACTCAATGAGTTTGAGATGTGGAGGATAATGATTGAGCAATACTTTCTCATTCAAGACTATGTTCTATGGGAGATCATCTTAACTGGTGATTCCTTCAAGTCTGTAACTAAGACTGAGAAAGTTGGTGACACAGATGTAGTAACATTTACTGTACCTGAGACTAATGATGAAAGAGCAAAGAAGAAGAATGATCTGAAGGCCAGAAGTTTGTTACTAATGATTCTTCCTAGAGACCAAATCATTGCTTTCAGCAAGTTCAAGACTGCAAAAGAACTTTTTGAAGAGATTTGCTCAGTGTTTGGTTGCAATGATGCTACAAAGAAGACACAAAATACACTGTTGAAGCAAAGTTATGAAAACTTCTCTGCTTCAAGCAATGACTCACTTGACAGCATCTTCACCAAACTCCAGAAGATTGTCACACAACTGACTGTGTTTGGCATTGAGGTAGAAAAGGAAGACCTCAATTTGAAGTTTCTAAGAAGTTTGCCTTCTGAGTTTCATACAAATGTTACAGTCTGGGAAAATAAACCAGATATTGAAACAATGAAGCTCAATGATCTTTACAATAACTTCAAACTCATTGAACAAAGACTGAAGAAGGCAGGGAAACTTGGTACAAGCTCTAGCAGCTTGGCATTGTTGTCAACCTCTGTAGACAGTGATGATTCTGAAGATGACAATGATGATGATTTTGCCACTGCTGGTTCTACAGTTTCCACTGGTAATGCTATTGTTACCACTGCAGGTTCAAAGAAGAAGGTTGCTGGTATTGGAGATCCTACCTTTTATGCTTTTATCTCCACTCAAGTTAATGGCTCTATATTAACTCATGAAGACATAGAGCAAATTGATGAAGATGAATTGGAGGAGATGGACATAAAATGGCAAATAGCTCTTCTTAGCATGAGGGCTAGGAAATTCTACAAGAAGACTGGCAAGCCAATTCACATCAATGGTGGTGAAACTGCAGGGTTCGATAAAAAGAAAGTAGAGTGTTTCAACTGTCACAAGTTGGGGCATTTTGCTAGAGAATGCAGAAGACCAAGAAACCAGGACAAAAGTTCTACTTGGTACAAGCAAAAGAAAGAACCAATTGTGGAAGAACCAAAGGCAATGCTGGCAATTGATGGTGTGAGCTATGATTGGAGTTTCATGGATGATGGACAAGAGGAACAATCTTCAGATGCTGCTCTTGTGTCTACTGAACATGCGCTCATGGCTTTCTCTGACTCTGAGGTACAAAACTTTGAAAGTTGTTCTAAAACATGTAGGGCTTCTAGAGAAGTTAAAAGGTTTAATGAATTATTTGACAACCAAAGAACAGAGTTGTTTGCTGCTAATTATACTGTGTCAAACCTTAGAAGAGGCATAACTGTATTAGAAAAACAACTAGAGCATTATAGAGAAAATGAGTCAAAATATAATGATGACATGATTGTTCTTAGAAGAGAGATAGATCATAAGAAAGCAGTGAATGAGGCATTAAAAGAAGAGTTTGAAAAACTTAGAAAGATAAATGAGAATGTCAATTTAACTGCTGACACCTGTTATTATCAGTCTAAGTCAATTGATAAAATTTGGAATGCTCAGATTACTAGTAAAGTTAAGTCTGGTATGGGATACAACACTGCTCCTCCACCACTAAGGGGTGTTCCATCACCTCCTGGCATAGATTTAGCTCATACAGGTCTAGAGGAATTTCAGGAACCTATTCGTGAATATGGTCCTCCCAAATTTGTGAAAAGTGGGGAAGAGGTTAAGCATGAAACCGATGTTTTTGAAAGTGCTAGTGACTCATCTGTTGTAGATGAGAATGTTAAAAAGAATGTAGAGGCTTCTATCCCAAAAGTTGTTAATACTATTACAGAGGAACCTAGGAAACAAGTTAACAAGCCTAGATCAACTGTAAGGTATGCTGAGATATATAGAAACAAGCCATCAACTCCTAGGGGTAACCAGAGGAGTTGGAATCATGTCAAATCTCAACAACTAGGTAGTGATTTTGTGATGTACAATAAAACATGTTATATATGTGGCAGCTTTAATCATTTACATGCAAATTGTGACTATCATGTTAGGAGAAGGGAAGTCCATGGGAATAAAAGGGTAGAGTCAAACAAGTTTCAAAATAATGTGCACCCTAATTCACATAGCAAAATGATCCCAAGAGCAGTTCAACTAAGAAGTGGCCTTAAAACTTTTGCCACTGGTAAAACTGTTAACACTGCTCACCCTAGATCACCTATTACAAGTGCAAAATCCAAAACAACTTTTGCAAAATCTGCACAAACAGGGAAAAGGTCTTTTTCTAATAAAGGAGTTAAATATAACCAACAGTGGGTACCTAAAACTAAACTAGCAGTTACCACTGCTCAATCAAAAGTTCCCACTGCAAGGGTTGTAAACAAGACCAAAGGTAACATGGGAAATGTCGTGAAGGCCTCAGCACGTTGGGAATGTAAACCTAAAGGAATTACTTCAACAACCAATCCCAATGGTGTATCAATGACCTTTGATAGATATAACTATATTGATACACGAGGCAGATCCAAGTCAGTCATGGCTTGGGTCCCCAAAGGAAACTAACTCCTTTCTTTTATGTGTAGGAACATCCAAGAACAAAAAGATCAGATCAAGGCTACACAGATAGTGGATGTTCAAGGCACATGACTGGCAACAAGTCCTATCTTTCAGATTTTGAACATTATGAAGGACAGCTTGTTAGTTTTAGAGATATAAGAAGTAAATCACAACCAGTATGATGCAAGAAATTTAAAGTTAAGAACATGGATTTTTATTATCAGTAAACAAATCTGCACACTAAGTGCAGAGGATACATCTATGAGTTACATATTACCAGCATCATTACATAACAGGAAAAACTGAAAACAACATACAACAACCTACTACAGACACAAGCTTCACATTCTACCCCAACCCAACCCCAACCTAACCACCAACTACTACCTAAGGCTTCTTAAGAAAGGCCCACTCTGGCATCACTTTGGGCACCCTTCGACCTTTTATCACACTCCACACCTTGGGGCATGCTAGCCCCATCACCATTCCTCCAACAGGTTGTGAGGATGATGAAGGACCCTCTGGTGGTGGTGCTGTCAACAATAGTTGAGAAGGTGGTACTTGCAACTCTTCTGGTGGAAGCACTGTTGCAAGGGGAGGAACCACAAGGACTCTTTTGGCTGATTCATC
Organism: Chrysanthemum seticuspe; assembly: GCA_019973895.1. Lineage (NCBI taxonomy): Eukaryota > Viridiplantae > Streptophyta > Magnoliopsida > Asterales > Asteraceae > Chrysanthemum > Chrysanthemum seticuspe. Next base: position 34,621,829 of record BPTQ01000007.1, on the reverse strand, counting down.
ATCAGACTCTTCAAAAGGAGACCCTTAGATGATAGCATCCTGAGGCATTGATTGAATTGATGAAGGACCAGCAGCAAAAGGGCTTGTCTTCACAGTAGCACCTGAATGTGTTCTCTTTCTTGAAGCAACCTCTTCAAACACCTATCTCTTCGTTCTACCTGGATTGTTAAGAACATAATGCCAAACACTTTAATCCCAAACACCATCAGCATATGAACTGTCAGATGAGACATTGATAGGGTTTTGAGTTATTGGTTCTTTAATACATGTTAAGTTTTTGAGAGAGAAATGCCTTTGGAGTATGTGTGATATGAGTGGCTTATGAGTTATTGGTTCTTTAATACATGTTAAGTTGGATTTAGTAAGTTAATGTGGGGAAGGTATAAGTTGTTGAGGAGTAAATGAAGTCTTTGACTTTGGTGGCATTGATAAATGACTTGCAGTTGACTCGTTGACTGGGTGGTTTAGTACTGTTTTAACCACTGCCAGCAGAAATTTTATTCACTTCAAGTTATTTACTTATCACTACTAACCTTAACAATGCTTTCAGTATGTGGTTTATGTTTGTGATATGCAGTTTTGAAGGATTCTTTGTATCTATTGGAGTTGTTGATGCTTAGTGCTTGTATTATTATTTGTCCACTAACCTTTATGTAGAAATTAAGCATAACAGTGGAAACTATAATACAAGCAGTGGTAAAAGTTCTCTCACAGTGGAAAAAGTAAAACAAAAAAACTTTATTCCATTCATAAAGAAGATTCATTACATTCAAAGAGAGAGTGCTAACAACCACAATCAAACACAAAAGACAACAATCAAACAGATCCTACATCCCTACATCCTACACCAGCTACTCCATTGGCTTCTTGCCCTTGCCCTGATAATCATGCTTGTTCTTCTGTGCTCTCTTCCTCTTGTTCTCAAAGGCTGACTGCATTCTTGGACAAGCAAGCCCAAGAACTTGTGGAGGAGGCCTTGGTAATCTTGCAGGCTTCTTTGGTATGGATATCTGCTTCATGTTTGAGAGAGCTGTTTCCAATGCTTTTGTCAGAGCCCTTGGTAACTCTTTGGACAAGGAATAGGTCTCATCATCAGCATCATCATTTGATGAACTGGAGTAGAACTTAAGAGAAGGTACAGGTTTGGCAACTGGTGCAGGATTGGTAGTCTTCTTTGTTGACTTCTTGTAAGAAGTGCTTGCAGCCCATGGTGGAAAGTAACCTGCCCACCCTGAGGTCTCTGATGATGACTCAGAAACGATCACAAACTCTGTCTCAGAATCAGAGGAGATGTCAATAATGTTGGAAGGATTGCTCATGGTGATTTTTAGGGATTCTATGAGTTCGAATGTGTTTTTGATTAAGATTATGATGTGCCGAGCCTCTTTATATAGGCAAAGTCGATCCCAAGAGTTCATTTAAGAATATATTTATTTTTCCCTATTTTGGTAGGTTAAAGAGTAAATATAGATATTATCGGGTTGACTTTGGGAAGATATTTTTAGATAGTGGTTTGGTTAAAAGTAATTTTGGTTAAAACAAGTTGGTTATTCATATTCTTTGTATTATGCTAACACATGCAGGTAAATAACCAATCTTGGCTGGGAGTTGATCTTAAAAGGTGTGTAACTGAGACACACAACAAATGGTTATTGATTCACCATGTCTAATCCACATAAGAATCAACTAGTCCATAGCAAACGGCTACTGGTAAAGACTTAACAAATCCATTTATGGTTGATAGTTTACCAAAAACTATATAGTTATCAACTCACCATATTCTTATGATTAAGAGTTGGCTAGTACATAGCAAACGGCTCATGGTAAAGACATATCAAATCCGTTGATAGCTGGTAGTTTGCTAAAAACTATGATAAAGAGCAGTCCAATTTTCATATGTTTTTCTTTACCACTGCTCTTTGAAAATCTTTGTGAAACATTACCACTGCTAGTTCACAGTTTCCACTGACAGTGTTATTTTTACCACTGTTGATCTAGCCGTTACAACTGTTGTGTCAGTAACTAATTTTTTACTAGCCGTTAAAGAGAAATTGCTTTCCATATATATATGGTAATTTTTTAGAAGATTATTTACTTTCCTAATTGATATTTATCCTCTAAAGATAAATATTTTCCTTAGATAATCTTTCTTGCGCAAAACTCTTAAACCCTACCTCTATATATCTTTCTCTCTCAATTGGCGAGTTCTTTATACAATTCATACTGACACAATATATTTTTCATCAAAAGATTCTATGGCACCTATCACTTTTGCAGATGAGCACAACCAAGTGGCCTACTTGAAAAAGTCAAACGAGAAGAGTGACCCTGTTTTCATCAGATTGTGGACTTTCTAAATACTACTCATGTGAGGTATGCTTTACTTCTTAATCCTACAATCTATATCTCTCAAATTAAACAGTTTTGGACTTCTGTTCAGTCCATAACCATTGAAAATAGAGATACACATGAAACAGTGGATGCTCTTAGAGCCACTGTGGATGGGGTAACTATTGATGTTACTGAGGCATCCTTGAGGAGAATTCTCCAATTGGATGATCTCAATGGTATCATCACATTACCTATGCCAGAAATTCATACACATCTTTCATCCATGGGGTATGATACCACTGACAAAAAGGCTACTTTCAAAAAGAGTGGTTTCTGTCCTCATTAGAGATTTTTTATACATACTCTTTTACATTGCTTAAGTCCTAAGAAAACATCTTATGAACAATTCAGTTCAACAATGGCTTACCGTTTGGTTTGTCTAGCCACTGATAAGATTTTTAATTGGTCAAACTATATTTTTACAAGTATGAAAGGCAATGTAAAGAGTTCAACAAAAATTTTGATGTATCCAAGGTTTGTGCAATCAGTGTTAAATGAATTTCAACTGCAACCCCATACACGAGTTTATAAAATTCGTTGCCTTAAGCCTAAAGTTTTTCAAAACATGAACAAAGATGGCAATAGGATTATTACACCTCTTTTTCCTCAAATGCTTGCAAAGATTTCACAGGTACAAACCTCACCCATAATCACTGTTCCAAACATTGATTATACTACACTAGTTTCTCACACCTATAAGAGAAGGCATAAACAACCAACTCCTCTCATTACAACACCGCATGTCCCTGATCCTTTTGGTTGAGGAACAAGCAGTGGTGGTTCCATGCTTCAACCTAGTCCCACTAGGGAGGAATCTGAACCAATGCCCTATGATTCACCTCTCCCAACAGGTCACACAGTTGGAAGTGTTGAGGACAGTGGGCAACAAATGGAATTGATGGAACTTTGTACCAAATTAGCTAAGCAGGTTGAATCTCTGGAAAGACTTGGCACAACTAAAGGAGCAACATGACAAGGATGTTACACATCTGCAAAAAGAGATTCAGACCTTGAAGGAAGAGTTGCATGGGTTAAAGCAAAGGAAAACTGCAAAGCTAGTGATATCATCTTCATCCTCACCTGATAATGGTGATTTAGAAGATTTTCATAAAGATTTGGGAAATTCTCCCAAACAAGGGAGGAAAACAGATGCTGAAACCAAGGGGAGGAGAATTGATTTTGGAGATGAAGGTGTTACAAGTAAAGGTACTGAGGGATCTTGTTGGAACTGGGACACTCTCCTTGTGTCAATGATATTTTGTATAATATTATCAAGCAAGCGGAATTTACTTAAGTAATACTTAGAAGACGAATTATATGATGTAATGAGAATGAACACAAGTTAACACAAAACTCAAGCTCCAATATTATTAATGAAATAATACGAGTGATCTAGACTTATCACTAGGGTTACACCTTGAAGCTTTCGTAGGTAATCTTGTAATGTAATACGTACCTAAGACTATGACCTAGGATCTCCTTTTATACAACAAGGAGTCCTTTACAAGATGAGTATATAGCTAACATAATAGAATATACACAAGATCTATTCTATACTTATCAAGACGCGTTTAACCTTATCATAAACTAATAGCAGTGGTAATGATGAACTTGCAGTGGGAATACGTTTCCACTGCTAGTGTTAAACCAAACAGTGTAAACCACTACTATCCGTGGTAACGGATTATTCCCAACAATCCTCCCCTAAACTTATGATTTCTCTACAAATCAATAAGTTTCTTCAATATGCATTAACTCCAAGGATTTGGGGAATTCAATCAAATACTTCACTTCTTTTCTCTTAACTTTTGTATAGCTCTTGAACACTGATCTTGAAGCCTTTGTAATAATGCTCTGACCTTCTCATTGTCTTCATTGACTCTTATATGTAAGCTTAACATTACTGTAAGAGCTCCAGCTCTAAGTGGATATTCTTTCTCAGCAAGCATGAAAAAGTCTTCTCCATTAGCTGTAGAGACATGATGAACTTCACATGAATCATAATAAAACCATTTTGTACCAAGACATGTGAACAAGGTTTTCCAGTAGTCATCATCAGCATTTGGTTCAAAAAGCCTTCTAACATTTACCCATAACTGCATCTCCTTTGCATCTTTGAGATCTTGAGCATTAAACCTTTCTTGAACTAATTTCCATAGTGTATTAAGGTCATCTCTGTCAAAAGCTTTAATAAGATCTTCAAATGTCATGAATGATGAAGTTTCACCTCCCAGCCTTGTAATCTTCCATGTTGAAACAAAATTGCTAGCAGTGTAAACTTCCCAATCAATGATAGGATGTCGAATTTGCAGTGGTTCAGGATAAAAATCTCTGTCTTCAATCACAATCATTTCAGTCATTTGTTCTTTAGTGAACTTCTCAGTAGACTTTGTATGATCTTCATCAACCTTAGTCTTCTTAATAGTTTGAGAATCACTGAATTTGGCCTTTCTCTTCAATCTAGGAAATATTCTGTCTTCTTCTTCAGAACCCATTGGAATAAAAGATTTATCTTGTTTCACAGTTTTGTAGTAAGCCCTTTCAACTTGATCATCAGGCATTCCTTTAAATTGATGCCTTTTCCAGTTACCAACATGACAACAATAAGTCTTCATATATGCAAGTATTTGTGCCTTGGTTGGTTGTCTTGGTTTCTTCTGATTCTTCTTGACTGAACTGATTACATTATCAAGTGCTTGATTGTTCTTCATTATGATAAAATCCTTCAACTGAGTTGTTCTTTGTTCCTCAGTTAAGGATGCATCAACAACTAGGTCAATTGCCTTTTTCTTGATTTCAGGATTATTAGCAATCAAGAACTGAATATCTTCTTCAGTAGGAACATAACTAAACTCTGGAGCTTTTTCTTTCATTATTGTAGGTTGAACAGTGGAAATTGAATCAGTATCTTCCATTCTGTCCAATCTTTTAGCTTCCAAAACGCTTGCAACTTCTAGTTCTTGCAATCTTTTCTTTTCAGCAACTTTTTCAGTAATTTGATCTTCTGAGCAATTTCTCTATCAAGATCAATCTGAACATGTCTTTTCTTTGAAATCCTACTTTCAAGTTGCTGTACATCTTCCATAACTGCTTTACCCTTGTTTGTCTTCAATTTATCAAATTCTTCACTTGCAGTGGCAAAAGTTGGCTCTGCAGCGGAAATAAAATCAGTGGTAAAATCAGTTGCAGTTTGGAAAATGTCTTGATCTTCAAGTTGCTCTCCATGAGTTTCAGCTTCTTTTGCTCCTTTACTTGAATCTCCTTCATCTTCAAAATCAATTTTCCTCCCCTCAGTGTCAGAACCTGTTTTCCTCCCCTGTTTGGAGGAATTTCCCAAATCTTTATCAGCTGAATCACCATTAGAAGGTGAGGATGAAGATGAAATCACCATCTTTGCAGTCTGCCTGTGCGCTTTCAACCTTTGCATCTCGTCCTTTAAGGTCTGAATCTTTGTCTTTAAGAATTGAACATCCTTGGCATGATTCTTCTTAACAGTAGCAAAGTCTTTTTGTAGAAACTCAACCTGCTTTGCTAATTTGGTACACAAAACCATCAATTCCATTTGGTTGCCACTGCCCTCAGCACTTCCAACTGTGTTACCTGTTGAGAGAGGTGAATCATGGGGCAAAGGTCCAGATTCCTCCATAGTAGGACTAGGTGGAAGTCTAGAACCACCACTGCTTGTTCCTAGACCAAAAGGTTCAGAAACTTGTTGTGTTGTCATGAGAGGAGTTGAATGTTTAGGCCTTCTCTCATAGGTTCTTGAAACTGGTGGGGTATAATCAATGTTAGGAACATTAATTATGGGTGTGTTTTGTTCAGTGGATATTTTAGCAAGCATTTGGGGTAGGAGAGGTGTAAAAATCATATTGCCATCTTTATTCAAATTTTGAAAAACTTTAGGCTTTAGGAAACTGATTTGATAAACAGTAGTGTGAGGTTGCAGTTGAAATTCATTAAGCACAGCTTGCACAAACCTTGGATACATTAAAATTTTGGTTTTACTTTGTACATTGCCTTTCATACTTGTAAAAATATAATTTGACCAATTGAAAATCCTATCAGTAACAAGACAAACCAAAGGATAAGCCATGGCTGAACTAAATTGCTCATAAGATGTCTTCTTAGGACTAAGGCAATGTAACAAAGTATGAATCAAAAATCTCCATTGGGGACAAAAACCACTCTTTTTGAAAGTAGCCTTTTTGTCAGTGGTATCATACCCCATGGATGATAAAGTATCATGAATTTCAGACATAGGTAATGTGATGAGACCATTGAGATCATCCAAGTGAAGTACTCTCCTCAAGGATGCCTCAGTAACATCAATGGTTACCCCATCTACAGTGGCTCTGAGAGCATCCACTGTTTCAGCATCTCCAATTTCAAGTGTTATGGACTGAGCAGAAGTCAAAAACTGTTTGATTTGAGAGATATAGATTGTGGGTTTGAATAGCAAAGCATACCTTATATGAGTGGTATGAAGAAAATCCACAATCTGATGAAAAATAGGGCCACTCTTCTCGTTAGACTTTTGTAGGTAGGCCATTAGGTTGTGCTCATCTGCAAAGTTCAAAGATGCCATAGAAACTTTTGATGAAAAATATTATTATGTCAGTAAGAATTTAAAGAATGACTAGTGATGCGCTCCAGAACAGTCAAGCTTTATCACACAAGCCCGCCACTTGTGAATGGCGGACCGTAACAAGCTTAAAACGGCTCAGGAACGAAATCAATGAAGATCTGAGGAGTATAGTGTTTCCCCGGGTCGTTATGTCCCAGCGAGCTGTGCAATGGATCACCTCACGTATAGTGATCGGGAGATTTGGACGGAAAAGAGAATTTGGAATTATTATAACTACGGAAAAAAGACATAAACTACAAGGGCTAAAATGAAAATTAAAGGAAATTAAAAAGATTAAAAATATTAAATAAACGCTATCACTATTTTTAAAATGTTGTTTTTGTGATTTTATAAAACAAAATAACTTAAATAAACTATTTTAACTAAAACGTAAACTTAAATTATCTAAAAACGTAACTTAAAATGAAAACGTACGTTATTTATAAAAATTACGCTGGAGCGCAAGATAAAACGTAAAATTTGTAAAATAAAAGTCCTACGAGTGTAAAAACAATTTTATTACTTACTATATGATAAAAGAAAATTTTAGGAAAAAGCCGGGTATTTTTTCGACTCTTATTTTATTTATTACGAATTAAAAACTACATTAAACTAATTAATTAATAAAAAATACCAAACATTTTTATAAAAATATGGGAAAATTACCTAAAATACTATGAATAATAGTGAATTCAAGAAAAATAAAAAATGTGAGTTGCTCATTGAAATAAGCAGGTAATAAAAGAAATAAGCAAATAAGTTTAAACAACAAAAACTACCTTAAATATTAACTAAACAAAAAAAAATACCAATCAACTCAACTAGCAGAGATGGTTATGTGTGTTGGTTTGTGCTTGTGGGACTGCAGGCGTGAGGTCGTGGGTTCAAGTCCCACTTCCCACTCTTTTTGATTTTCACTTATTAATCTTAAAACTGCAAAGTGTATTCAAGTAATTAGAAAGCAAATCCAAACACATAACAAGTGGTAGTGCAGATGGACAAGGTGCTGCTTGTTGTGCGCGTGTTCTGTGCAGAGGGTCCTGGGTTCGAATCCCAGTTCCTCACTATTTTTTTTTGGCACTTAACTTTTTTCTTGATTTATTTCTTTGGATTACTCTGTGCTTGTAACTCGAAAATGAGAACAAAATAACAATATCACACAAAAACTAAAACTACTAACTGATATAATGGTTAGAAATACAGGAAGGAAAACTAGATAACATTTCTAAAGGGGTGTTTGGTATATGAACTAGATAACGTTTCTAAGGGGGTGTTTGGCATACGAACTAACTGATTAATATCAAAATGAGATCTCAGCTCATGACTAAACTGCTGCACGGACTGTTTGGGAAAGCACTTATATGAGACTGCCAAGGTACATGAAGGAGTAGAAGCTATCCAAAAACTGATCTATAAACTGAAACTAATAACCACAATCTAAGACTCCCCAATTAGCACTAACTAAGCATTAAAAAGCAAAAAAAAAGAAAGTAAAAAAAATGCTGTTGTGATGTTGCTGTTGTGGGCAGAACACTCACAAACACTCCACAGTTGGGTTTTTAATGATACAAATAAGCAACCAAATTAAGTAATGACCAAAATACACATACTCTAGGACCAAGTAAGCTAAGCAAAGTACAGGGTAAATAAGCAAAACATGATAAGTGAATAAGCAGTTGGCATGTTAAACTATGCTAGGGGAATCCTAAGTTACTAACGGGAAGCAATAAACAAATAAAAGACTATGAGTAAACAAATTAAGCTATAATGAATTTAATCTATCCTAAGCATACTAGAGAGCAGTCGAAAATAATCAAAAAGCTAAATTAGAACCTGATAAGCAATCCTAGGAGCAATATGAGGTCTGATCTACAGGAACTGAGACAGTGGGCTGCTATGAAGTTGAGTGCTAGTTTGAGACAAGCTAAAGGTAGAATTTGATCCTGAGCTTCAGGATACTTTAAGTCCACCTAGGCCACTGCCTTTTGCCCCCTTGGTTGGCTCATGAGGGGCTGCTTACAGCTTATAAATAAGCTAAACAAATTGGTGCAGAGCTGCTGATGCAGTTAGTAACATTCAAGACACAATCGTTTAAGAGCAAAGTAACTAAGCAAAACTTTTTTAAGATGAGTTGGGTGTGCAAAGACTTAGCTAAATCCCTTTATTTTGAAGCTTCCATGTGACAATAATCTATGAAATAAGCCTAGATCATCTAGAATCACTACTTTACTGTGGACAGAAAATAAATTTATCTTCAAAACAAACTTTTACAAGAGCTTGTCAAACAAACTTCAAACTTGTAAAATGGCCTACTAAGCTCAAAAGAAATTTGACTTCAAAAGTCAAACGGATGAAAACCAACTTTTGACTTCTTAATTGCCCTGACCCAATCACTCCTTTTAGGTAGGAAAATGGAAACTGTTTTTGCAAGTGAAGGTGCATAAACTTTTGAAAACTAATTTTTGGGCTTCACACTGAAATCTTAACTTAGCTTTTAACAAATTTAACAAACACTTAAACCATCATAGCAAGAATTCAGAACTAGAACAAAAGTTAAATTGCATAAACTAAGAATTTTAATTAAATACTGAAAATAAATTGCATTAACTAGAAAGTGAATATTACATTAAAATTAAAATGATAAAAATGGACTAGCCATAAATTTCAAGACTGAAACTAAAAAAAACTAGATTAGAACTAAAAATGAAAACTTAACTAAAAACTAAAAACTGACTACTTCTTCAAAGTTGCTTCTTTCTTCTCTTTTATAGCTCCAAGCTTTCTCTCTCATCTCTCTAAGAAAATCCCACCATTAATATTGACCCTTGGATTAATGAAAATGATCTTGGCCATTCATCACTTTTGGCGGGAAAGAGGAGATTTAACAGTTGTGGGGATTGAGTGTGGGAGAGGTGAAGACTTATTGTTTCTTGTATTCTTCTGTTTGGAGGGGAGACATGTGAGTGGGATGAGCTGGAGGAGGGGGTGGACATGTTGAGTGTTGCAGGGTGAAACAGAAGAGCAGGTATCAAGTGGGAAGAAAGGGTTTAGGCGCCAAGGTTGGTCAAACCACTTTTTGACCGGGTATTAGTGAAGGGGGGTCAAATGGGGTTAAATGACAGGGGGTCCAATATGGGTAAGGGTCAAAATGGGTTTATAAAGAGTTAAATACATAGGGACCTAAAGTGCCAAATCTGAAAATGCAAGGACCTTTTCTGCCAATTAAACAAAGTTTCTCTAAGGACCATAATTGACAATCTTCAAAAGTACAGGGACCAAAATTGCCATTTCCCAATTTTCCAGGGGCCATTTCTGCCAAATTTGAAACTTGAAGGACCATTTTTGTAATTTTCTCAAACTTTTTATATATTTCACCAAAGGACTAAATTTGATAACTTATGATTTAAAAAGGACCTTTGGTGATTTTTCTTTTGAAATTTTGTGCTCAGGGACTGTTTTTGACAATTTTTGAAACTTGGGGGACTAAAACTGCAATTTTTGCAAATTTGATATGTTTTTCATCTGATTTTGATATTTTTGCATTTAAAACACATAAAACACTGATTTGTGATATTTTGATCATTTAATGTGTTTCTGAGTGTTTTCAGATGATTTTGCAGTCTAAATGGTATAAAAATGATGAGTATTTAGACACTCATCAATCCCCCACACTAAGATATTGCTAGTCCCTAGCAATGATTTGAGAAAACATAATGGATTTTAATCTCTTTACCAAAAGCCATTACTTCTGGAGTAGCCAAATGTTTCAGTTCAAGTAAGAACCATGGTACACCGATAACCATGTGATTTTGAGCAAACCACCAGCTTTCAACGGATTTGATTTGTCTTTACCAGAAGCCGTACCCTTCTGGACTAGCCAACTCTTAGATAAATTATCAATATTATCTTTGGTGAGCTGATTACCAATTATGGATTTTCCACTGCCTTTACCACAAGCCATAAACTTGCGGGCTAGCCAACTCTTCACTTTTTAGGATATGGTGAGCTGAATACCATACAATTTTGGGCAAATTGCAAGCCATATAAACGGATTTGATATATCTTTACCAAGAGCCGTTTGCTCCTGGATTAGCCAATCCTTTTGTTTATCAAACATGGCGGACTGATAACCAATTGAGTAAGTGTAAAAACACTTACTCCAAAAAAAATTTTGGCCAAAAACGGGGGAATTGGGCGGTATAATTATATGAAATTCGTGAGAATTCCCCCCCACACTTAGAAATGAATATTGCCCTCAATATTCAAAGTACCGGCGGTTATGCCGAAACAAAGAACGTGAAAGGGAAATACTACGGCCATTATTTAGAAAGAAGTTTTTTTTTTTTTTTTTTTTTTTTTTTTTTTTTTTTTTTTTTTTTTTTTTTAACATGTGGGGCATCACCCCCACACTTAGGTGGTAGAAAGGGGGTAAGAAGACAGAAATATGGGTGAAAACCCATATGGTGCGTGCTACTGTTTTTGATTACCGAGTCGCTAGCTTGACTCGACCCCGAATTCATTGGTTCATGGGGAAGCAAGTGGAAGATACAATCTCCATCGGACTTTCATTCAAGATGTTTGGATAAACATTGAAGTATGTGAAAGTTCCACACCGATGAGATATACATAGAAAGAGACAGACCCGGCTCACAGATGGTAAATGAAAATGCCGGGGTCAAAGATAGTGTCCTCACTCCCGAAGGAGTGAAGAAGAGAGGAAGTCACATCATATGTGAGGAATGGAAGAAAGATGTTGATAACAATCAAGATCCATTCTTCATCCTCAAATGTAGACATATCGGGAGGAAGGGTGAGGGTAGTATCATCAATAAGCAAACTCTTATGATAGAGTACACCTTCCTCCAAGTCAATATCATCCTCAAGATCAAAATAGAAATGATCATATTCCGGAGGAGATATGTCATGAGAGAGCTCACCGGAGAACTCTTCATGAAGAGAATCATTGGAAAAAGCCTCAAGCTCGGGCTTGTCCAATGTAGAGTCACTATCCACAGCGGGGATAGGAGATGAAGCTGACTTAGCACAGAATGATTCGATCTTAGAAACGAGGAGATTTATATTGAACAATTGTTCACGAAGCATCTCGTCCTCAATTTCCAGATCATCAGAATCTCTCGCATCCTCTAAGCTAACTAGCTCAGAAGGTAAGTCCTCGACATAATCAATGTCTCCATAAGATAAAGAATCGTCAAACGAAGTACAATCGTTGTCAGAATCGGAGAACATATCAACATGATCATTTGGAATGTCAAGAGGAGGGTAAGAATCATCATCAAGAGGCTTATCACACATATTACCGGAGATAACCTCGGACTCACTTGGGATTGGGACAAGGCTCTCAACACTAGACGATTCCATTTCTGGAATAGTGCTAAGAGGCTCGTCCCCCATTATGAGAGAGTCAACGGGTTCAACAATGTTTGTTGAAATATGATCATCGAACTCTTCTAAAACGACGTCACTTCTCTCAACCGGTGTGAGTGAAGGGGAAGAGTCGGAAATAAAAGGCTCAGAAACAGGATTGGTTGTAGCCGACAAACTCGCATAATATTCTTTCATTTGAATGGAATCCTCATCATCATCGAAAACGAAAGTCTTGTGATATTGGGTTGATGTAGCATTATAAACCTCGTCATCGGTGGCTTGACAATCGTAAAAAGGATGGGGACCACCACAAATATCACATCTTTCGGTAACGGTAACAACGGGCTCTGATTTTTGCTTCATGCATCGAATATCATTGGTAAGCTCAGCCATCTCAATTGGTTTGTTTCTCGTAGTCGGAACTTTCGATTTGTTCTCGATGATCGTCAATATATCCCTTGGGGTACGATACAGGATATTGCCACCGGCGGCTGCATTAAGTGAATCTTGATCGGTTTGCATTAAAGCATTGTAGAATATATCGATCTGGAGTAATTCCGAGAAACCATGATGTGGGCATTTCCATAGGAGATCTTTGAATCTTTCCCATGCCTCACCAAAACTTTCATCAAAGCGCTGCTGGAAGTTTGTAATCTCGTTCTTAAGATTTTCCGTCTTAGAATAAGGAAAGAAACGATTTACAAATTTTGAAACGAGATCTTCCCAAGCAGTGATCGATCGAGGGGGTTCTTTTTCGAGCCAATTCTGAGCTGCCCCCTTGAGAGAAAATGAGAATAGCATCAACTTAATTGTGTCATGAGGAACATCCCTATATTTTATGGTTGAAATTAATCTATCAAACCATCGGATGTGAGCATAGGGATCGTCCCTCTCAAAACCATAGAATGGATTTGACATAATTAGTTGAATTAAACCGGTTTGTATCTCGAAATTTTCTGAAAGAATCTCCGGTACAACAACAGCATCTTCGTAACCCTCGGTGGGTACTTGGAGCATTTCGAACATCGTACGCATGTCCGCCATTAGAATTAAACATATAGAGGGATAAGAGGAGAATCAAATGGTTGAGAGGATACGAAGAATAGAATTAAACGGCAAAAGAGGGTAAGAGAAATAGAATCAACGAATAAGAGGAATGAGAAGAATATTTTTGGATTTTTTGGATAAGAAAATATAAACATATACAGATGGATGGTATGAACAAAGAGTGAATGTCCAAATTACTAATCTGCTAGACGAAAGATAATCACCACAGCTCCCCGGCAGCGGCGCCAAAAATTTGATGCGCTCCAGAACAGTCAAGGTTTATCACACAAGCCCGCCACTTGTGAATGGCGGACCGTAACAAGCTTAAAACGGCTCAGGAACGTATGCAATGAAGATCTGGGGAGTATAGTGTTTCCCCGGGTCGTTATGTCCCAGCGAGCTGTGCAATGGATCACCTCACGTATAGTGATCGGGAGATTTGGACGGAAAAGAGAATTTGGAATTATTATAACTACGGAAAAAAGACATAAACTACAAGGGCTAAAATGAAAATTAAAGGAAATTAAAAAGATTAAAAATATTAAATAAACGCTATCACTATTTTTAAAATGTTGTTTTTGTGATTTTATAAAACAAAATAACTTAAATAAACTATTTTAACTAAAACGTAAACTTAAATTATCTAAAAACGTAACTTAAAATGAAAACGTACGTTATTTATAAAAATTACGCTGGAGCGCAAGATAAAACGTAAAATTTGTAAAATAAAAGTCCTACGAGTGTAAAAACAATTTTATTACTTACTATATGATAAAAGAAAATTTTAGGAAAAAGCCGGGTATTTTTTCGACTCTTATTTTATTTATTACGAATTAAAAACTACATTAAACTAGTTAATTAATAAAAAATACCAAACATTTTTATAAAAATATGGGAAAATTACCTAAAATACTATGAATAATAGTGAATTCAAGAAAAATAAAAAATGTGAGTTGCTCATTGAAATAAGCAGGTAATAAAAGAAATAAGCAAATAAGTTTAAACAACAAAAACTACCTTAAATATTAACTAAACAAAAAAAAATACCAATCAACTCAACTAGCAGAGATGGTTATGTGTGTTGGTTTGTGCTTGTGGGGCTGCAGGCGTGAGGTCGTGGGTTCAAGTCCCACTTCCCACTCTTTTTGATTTTCACTTATTAATCTTAAAACTGCAAAGTGTATTCAAGTAACTAGAAAGCAAATCCAAACACATAACAAGTGGTAGTGCAGATGGACAAGGTGCTGCTTGTTGTGCGCGTGTTCTGTGCAGAGGGTCCTGGGTTCGAATCCCAGTTCCTCACTATTTTTTTTTGGCACTTAACTTTTTTCTTGATTTATTTCTTTGGATTACTCTGTGCTTGTAACTCGAAAATGAGAACAAAATAACAATATCACACAAAAACTAAAACTACTAACTGATATAATGGTTAGAAATACAGGAAGGAAAACTAGATAACATTTCTAAAGGGGTGTTTGGTATATGAACTAGATAACGTTTCTAAGGGGGTGTTTGGCATACGAACTAACTGATTAATATCAAAATGAGATCTCAGCTCATGACTAAACTGCTGCACGGACTGTTTGGGAAAGCACTTATATGAGACTGCCAAGGTACATGAAGGAGTAGAAGCTATCCAAAAACTGATCTATAAACTGAAACTAATAACCACAATCTAAGACTCCCCAATTAGCACTAACTAAGCATTAAAAAGAAAAAAAAAAAGAAAGTAAAAAAAATGCTGTTGTGATGTTGCTGTTGTGGGCAGAACACTCACAAACACTCCACAGTTGGGTTTTTAATGATACAAATAAGCAACCAAATTAAGTAATGACCAAAATACACATACTCTAGGACCAAGTAAGCTAAGCAAAGTACAGGGTAAATAAGCAAAACATGATAAGTGAATAAGCAGTTGGCATGTTAAACTATGCTAGGGGAATCCTAAGTTACTAACGGGAAGCAATAAACAAATAAAAGACTATGAGTAAACAAATTAAGCTATAATGAATTTAATCTATCCTAAGCATACTAGAGAGCATTCGAAAATAATCAAAAAGCTAAATTAGAACCTGATAAGCAATCCTAGGAGCAATATGAGGTCTGATCTACAGGAACTGAGACAGTGGGCTGCTATGAAGTTGAGTGCTAGTTTGAGACAAGCTAAAGGTAGAATTTGATCCTGAGCTTCAGGATACTTTAAGTCCACCTAGGCCACTGCCTTTTGCCCCCTTGGTTGGCTCATGAGGGGCTGCTTACAGCTTATAAATAAGCTAAACAAATTGGTGCAGAGCTGCTGATGCAGTTAGTAACATTCAAGACACAATCGTTTAAGAGCAAAGTAACTAAGCAAAACTTTTTTAAGATGAGTTGGGTGTGCAAAGACTTAGCTAAATCCCTTTATTTTGAAGCTTCCATGTGACAATAATCTATGAAATAAGCCTAGATCATCTAGAATCACTACTTTACTGTGGACAGAAAATAAATTTATCTTCAAAACAAACTTTTACAAGAGCTTGTCAAACAAACTTCAAACTTGTAAAATGGCCTACTAAGCTCAAAAGAAATTTGACTTCAAAAGTCAAACGGATGAAAACCAACTTTTGACTTCTTAATTGCCCTGACCCAATCACTCCTTTTAGGTAGGAAAATGGAAACTGTTTTTGCAAGTGAAGGTGCATAAACTTTTGAAAACTAATTTTTGGGCTTCACACTGAAATCTTAACTTAGCTTTTAACAAATTTAACAAACACTTAAACCATCATAGCAAGAATTCAGAACTAGAACAAAAGTTAAATTGCATAAACTAAGAATTTTAATTAAATACTGAAAATAAATTGCATTAACTAGAAAGTGAATATTACATTAAAATTAAAATGATAAAAATGGACTAGCCATAAATTTCAAGACTGAAACTAAAAAAAACTAGATTAGAACTAAAAATGAAAACTTAACTAAAAACTAAAAACTGACTACTTCTTCAAAGTTGCTTCTTTCTTCTCTTTTATAGCTCCAAGCTTTCTCTCTCATCTCTCTAAGAAAATCCCACCATTAATATTGACCCTTGGATTAATGAAAATGATCTTGGCCATTCATCACTTTTGGCGGGAAATAGGAGATTTAACAGTTGTGGGGATTGAGTGTGGGAGAGGTGAAGACTTATTGTTTCTTGTATTCTTCTGTTTGGAGGGGAGACATGTGAGTGGGATGAGCTGGAGGAGGGGGTGGACATGTTGAGTGTTGCAGGGTGAAACAGAAGAGCAGGTATCAAGTGGGAAGAAAGGGTTTAGGCGCCAAGGTTGGTCAAACCACTTTTTGACCGGGTATTAGTGAAGGGGGGTCAAATGGGGTTAAATGACAGGGGGTCCAATATGGGTAAGGGTCAAAATGGGTTTATAAAGAGTTAAATACATAGGGACCTAAAGTGCCAAATCTGAAAATGCAAGGACCTTTTCTGCCAATTAAACAAAGTTTCTCTAAGGACCATAATTGACAATCTTCAAAAGTACAGGGACCAAAATTGCCATTTCCTAATTTTCCAGGGGCCATTTCTGCCAAATTTGAAACTTGAAGGACCATTTTTGTAATTTTCTCAAACTTTTTATATATTTCACCAAAGGACTAAATTTGATAACTTATGATTTAAAAAGGACCTTTGGTGATTTTTCTTTTGAAATTTTGTGCTCAGGGACTGTTTTTGACAATTTTTGAAACTTGGGGGACTAAAACTGCAATTTTTGCAAATTTGATATGTTTTTCATCTGATTTTGATATTTTTGCATTTAAAACACATAAAACACTGATTTGTGATATTTTGATCATTTAATGTGTTTCTGAGTGTTTTCAGATGATTTTGCAGTCTAAATGGTATAAAAATGATGAGTATTTAGACACTCATCAATCCCCCACACTAAGATATTGCTAGTCCCTAGCAATGATTTGAGAAAACATAATGGATTTTAATCTCTTTACCAAAAGCCATTACTTCTGGAGTAGCCAAATGTTTCAGTTCAAGTAAGAACCATGGTACACCGATAACCATGTGATTTTGAGCAAACCACCAGCTTTCAACGGATTTGATTTGTCTTTACCAGAAGCCGTACCCTTCTGGACTAGCCAAATCTTAGATAAATTATCAATATTATCTTTGGTGAGCTGATTACCAATTATGGATTTTCCACTGCCTTTACCACAAGCCATAAACTTGCGGGCTAGCCAACTCTTCACTTTTTAGGATATGGTGAGCTGAATACCATACAATTTTGGGCAAATTGCAAGCCATATAAACGGATTTGATATATCTTTACCAAGAGCCGTTTGCTCCTGGATTAGCCAATCCTTTTGTTTATCAAACATGGCGGACTGATAACCAATTGAGTAAGTGTAAAAACACTTACTCCAAAAAAAATTTTGGCCAAAAACGGGGGAATTGGGCGGTATAATTATATGAAATTCGTGAGAATTCCCCCCCCACACTTAGAAATGAATATTGCCCTCAATATTCAAAGTACCGGCGGTTATGCCGAAACAAAGAACGTGAAAGGGAAATACTACGGCCATTATTTAGAAAGAAGTTTTTTTTTTTTTTTTTTTTTTTTTTTTTTTTTTTTTTTTTTTTTTTTTTTTAACATGTGGGGCATCACCCCCACACTTAGGTGGTAGAAAGGGGGTAAGAAGACAGAAATATGGGTGAAAACCCATATGGTGCGTGCTACTGTTTTTGATTACCGAGTCGCTAGCTTGACTCGACCCCGAATTCATTGGTTCATGGGGAAGCAAGTGGAAGATACAATCTCCATCGGACTTTCATTCAAGATGTTTGGATAAACATTGAAGTATGTGAAAGTTCCACACCGATGAGATATACATAGAAAGAGACAGACCCGGCTCACAGATGGTAAATGAAAATGCCGGGGTCAAAGATAGTGTCCTCACTCCCGAAGGAGTGAAGAAGAGAGGAAGTCACATCATATGTGAGGAATGGAAGAAAGATGTTGATAACAATCAAGATCCATTCTTCATCCTCAAATGTAGACATATCGGGAGGAAGGGTGAGGGTAGTATCATCAATAAGCAAACTCTTATGATAGAGTACACCTTCCTCCAAGTCAATATCATCCTCAAGATCAAAATAGAAATGATCATATTCCGGAGGAGATATGTCATGAGAGAGCTCACCGGAGAACTCTTCATGAAGAGAATCATTGGAAAAAGCCTCAAGCTCGGGCTTGTCCAATGTAGAGTCACTATCCACAGCGGGGATAGGAGATGAAGCTGACTTAGCACAGAATGATTCGATCTTAGAAACGAGGAGATTTATATTGAACAATTGTTCACGAAGCATCTCGTCCTCAATTTCCAGATCATCAGAATCTCTCGCATCCTCTAAGCTAACTAGCTCAGAAGGTAAGTCCTCGACATAATCAATGTCTCCATAAGATAAAGAATCGTCAAACGAAGTACAATCGTTGTCAGAATCGGAGAACATATCAACATGATCATTTGGAATGTCAAGAGGAGGGTAAGAATCATCATCAAGAGGCTTATCACACATATTACCGGAGATAACCTCGGACTCACTTGGGATTGGGACAAGGCTCTCAACACTAGACGATTCCATTTCTGGAATAGTGCTAAGAGGCTCGTCCCCCATTATGAGAGAGTCAACGGGTTCAACAATGTTTGTTGAAATATGATCATCGAACTCTTCTAAAACGACGTCACTTCTCTCAACCGGTGTGAGTGAAGGGGAAGAGTCGGAAATGAAAGGCTCAGAAACAGGATTGGTTGTAGCCGACAAACTCGCATAATATTCTTTCATTTGAATGGAATCCTCATCATCATCGAAAACGAAAGTCTTGTGATATTGGGTTGATGTAGCATTATAAACCTCGTCATCGGTGGCTTGACAATCGTAAAAAGGATGGGGACCACCACAAATATCACATCTTTCGGTAACGGTAACAACGGGCTCTGATTTTTGCTTCATGCATCGAATATCATTGGTAAGCTCAGCCATCTCAATTGGTTTGTTTCTCGTAGTCGGAACTTTCGATTTGTTCTCGATGATCGTCAATATATCCCTTGGGGTACGATACAGGATATTGCCACCGGCGGCTGCATTAAGTGAATCTTGATCGGTTTGCATTAAAGCATTGTAGAATATATCGATCTGGAGTAATTCCGAGAAACCATGATGTGGGCATTTCCATAGGAGATCTTTGAATCTTTCCCATGCCTCACCAAAACTTTCATCAAAGCGCTGCTGGAAGTTTGTAATCTCGTTCTTAAGATTTTCCGTCTTAGAATAAGGAAAGAAACGATTTACAAATTTTGAAACGAGATCTTCCCAAGCAGTGATCGATCGAGGGGGTTCTTTTTCGAGCCAATTCTGAGCTGCCCCCTTGAGAGAAAATGAGAATAGCATCAACTTAATTGTGTCATGAGGAACATCCCTATATTTTATGGTTGAAATTAATCTATCAAACCATCGGATGTGAGCATAGGGATCGTCCCTCTCAAAACCATAGAATGGATTTGACATAATTAGTTGAATTAAACCGGTTTGTATCTCGAAATTTTCTGAAAGAATCTCCGGTACAACAACAGCATCTTCGTAACCCTCGGTGGGTACTTGGAGCATTTCGAACATCGTACGCATGTCCGCCATTAGAATTAAACATATAGAGGGATAAGAGGAGAATCAAATGGTTGAGAGGATACGAAGAATAGAATTAAACGGCAAAAGAGGGTAAGAGAAATAGAATCAACGAATAAGAGGAATGAGAAGAATATTTTTGGATTTTTTGGATAAGAAAATATAAACATATACAGATGGATGGTATGAACAAAGAGTGAATGTCCAAATTACTAATCTGCTAGACGAAAGATAATCACCACAGCTCCCCGGCAGCGGCGCCAAAAATTTGATGCGCTCCAGAACAGTCAAGCTTTATCACACAAGCCCGCCACTTGTGAATGGCGGACCGTAACAAGCTTAAAACGGCTCAGGAACGTATGCAATGAAGATCTGGGGAGTATAGTGTTTCCCCGGGTCGTTATGTCCCAGCGAGCTGTGCAATGGATCACCTCACGTATAGTGATCGGGAGATTTGGACGGAAAAGAGAATTTGGAATTATTATAACTACGGAAAAAAGACATAAACTACAAGGGCTAAAATGAAAATTAAAGGAAATTAAAAAGATTAAAAATATTAAATAAACGCTATCACTATTTTTAAAATGTTGTTTTTGTGATTTTATAAAACAAAATAACTTAAATAAACTATTTTAACTAAAACGTAAACTTAAATTATCTAAAAACGTAACTTAAAATGAAAACGTACGTTATTTATAAAAATTACGCTGGAGCGCAAGATAAAACGTAAAATTTGTAAAATAAAAGTCCTACGAGTGTAAAAACAATTTTATTACTTACTATATGATAAAAGAAAATTTTAGGAAAAAGCCGGGTATTTTTTCGACTCTTATTTTATTTATTACGAATTAAAAACTACATTAAACTAATTAATTAATAAAAAATACCAAACATTTTTATAAAAATATGGGAAAATTACCTAAAATACTATGAATAATAGTGAATTCAAGAAAAATAAAAAATGTGAGTTGCTCATTGAAATAAGCAGGTAATAAAAGAAATAAGCAAATAAGTTTAAACAACAAAAACTACCTTAAATATTAACTAAACAAAAAAAAAATACCAATCAACTCAACTAGCAGAGATGGTTATGTGTGTTGGTTTGTGCTTGTGGGGCTGCAGGCGTGAGGTCGTGGGTTCAAGTCCCACTTCCCACTCTTTTTGATTTTCACTTATTAATCTTAAAACTGCAAAGTGTATTCAAGTAATTAGAAAGCAAATCCAAACACATAACAAGTGGTAGTGCAGATGGACAAGGTGCTGCTTGTTGTGCGCGTGTTCTGTGCAGAGGGTCCTGGGTTCGAATCCCAGTTCCTCACTATTTTTTTTTGGCACTTAACTTTTTTCTTGATTTATTTCTTTGGATTACTCTGTGCTTGTAACTCGAAAATGAGAACAAAATAACAATATCACACAAAAACTAAAACTACTAACTGATATAATGGTTAGAAATACAGGAAGGAAAACTAGATAACATTTCTAAAGGGGTGTTTGGTATATGAACTAGATAACGTTTCTAAGGGGGTGTTTGGCATACGAACTAACTGATTAATATCAAAATGAGATCTCAGCTCATGACTAAACTGCTGCACGGACTGTTTGGGAAAGCACTTATATGAGACTGCCAAGGTACATGAAGGAGTAGAAGCTATCCAAAAACTGATCTATAAACTGAAACTAATAACCACAATCTAAGACTCCCCAATTAGCACTAACTAAGCATTAAAAAGCAAAAAAAAAGAAAGTAAAAAAAATGCTGTTGTGATGTTGCTGTTGTGGCCAGAACACTCACAAACACTCCACAGTTGGGTTTTTAATGATACAAATAAGCAACCAAATTAAGTAATGACCAAAATACACATACTCTAGGACCAAGTAAGCTAAGCAAAGTACAGGGTAAATAAGCAAAACATGATAAGTGAATAAGCAGTTGGCATGTTAAACTATGCTAGGGGAATCCTAAGTTACTAACGGGAAGCAATAAACAAATAAAAGACTATGAGTAAACAAATTAAGCTATAATGAATTTAATCTATCCTAAGCATACTAGAGAGCAGTCGAAAATAATCAAAAAGCTAAATTAGAACCTGATAAGCAATCCTAGGAGCAATATGAGGTCTGATCTACAGGAACTGAGACAGTGGGCTGCTATGAAGTTGAGTGCTAGTTTGAGACAAGCTAAAGGTAGAATTTGATCCTGAGCTTCAGGATACTTTAAGTCCACCTAGGCCACTGCCTTTTGCCCCCTTGGTTGGCTCATGAGGGGCTGCTTACAGCTTATAAATAAGCTAAACAAATTGGTGCAGAGCTGCTGATGCAGTTAGTAACATTCAAGACACAATCGTTTAAGAGCAAAGTAACTAAGCAAAACTTTTTTAAGATGAGTTGGGTGTGCAAAGACTTAGCTAAATCCCTTTATTTTGAAGCTTCCATGTGACAATAATCTATGAAATAAGCCTAGATCATCTAGAATCACTACTTTACTGTGGACAGAAAATAAATTTATCTTCAAAACAAACTTTTACAAGAGCTTGTCAAACAAACTTCAAACTTGTAAAATGGCCTACTAAGCTCAAAAGAAATTTGACTTCAAAAGTCAAACGGATGAAAACCAACTTTTGACTTCTTAATTGCCCTGACCCAATCACTCCTTTTAGGTAGGAAAATGGAAACTGTTTTTGCAAGTGAAGGTGCATAAACTTTTGAAAACTAATTTTTGGGCTTCACACTGAAATCTTAACTTAGCTTTTAACAAATTTAACAAACACTTAAACCATCATAGCAAGAATTCAGAACTAGAACAAAAGTTAAATTGCATAAACTAAGAATTTTAATTAAATACTGAAAATAAATTGCATTAACTAGAAAGTGAATATTACATTAAAATTAAAATGATAAAAATGGACTAGCCATAAATTTCAAGACTGAAACTAAAAAAAAAACTAGATTAGAACTAAAAATGAAAACTTAACTAAAAACTAAAAACTGACTACTTCTTCAAAGTTGCTTCTTTCTTCTCTTTTATAGCTCCAAGCTTTCTCTCTCATCTCTCTAAGAAAATCCCACCATTAATATTGACCCTTGGATTAATGAAAATGATCTTGGCCATTCATCACTTTTGGCGGGAAAGAGGAGATTTAACAGTTGTGGGGATTGAGTGTGGGAGAGGTGAAGACTTATTGTTTCTTGTATTCTTCTGTTTGGAGGGGAGACATGTGAGTGGGATGAGCTGGAGGAGGGGGGTGGACATGTTGAGTGTTGCAGGGTGAAACAGAAGAGCAGGTATCAAGTGGGAAGAAAGGGTTTAGGCGCCAAGGTTGGTCAAACCACTTTTTGACCGGGTATTAGTGAAGGGGGGTCAAATGGGGTTAAATGACAGGGGGTCCAATATGGGTAAGGGTCAAAATGGGTTTATAAAGAGTTAAATACATAGGGACCTAAAGTGCCAAATCTGAAAATGCAAGGACCTTTTCTGCCAATTAAACAAAGTTTCTCTAAGGACCATAATTGACAATCTTCAAAAGTACAGGGACCAAAATTGCCATTTCCTAATTTTCCAGGGGCCATTTCTGCCAAATTTGAAACTTGAAGGACCATTTTTGTAATTTTCTCAAACTTTTTATATATTTCACCAAAGGACTAAATTTGATAACTTATGATTTAAAAAGGACCTTTGGTGATTTTTCTTTTGAAATTTTGTGCTCAGGGACTGTTTTTGACAATTTTTGAAACTTGGGGGACTAAAACTGCAATTTTTGCAAATTTGATATGTTTTTCATCTGATTTTGATATTTTTGCATTTAAAACACATAAAACACTGATTTGTGATATTTTGATCATTTTGATGTGTTTCTGAGTGTTTTCAGATGATTTTGCAGTCTAAATGGTATAAAAATGATGAGTATTTAGACACTCATCAACTAGCCAATTGAAAAAGAAAGATATATAGGGTTAGGGTTTATAATTATTGCGCAAGTAAAATTATGTTTAGAAAGTATTTATTATTTAGAAAGAAGATAATTTACTTAAAGTTTTAACCATATATATATGACTATCAGTGGTTACTTTCAACGGCTAGTAAAAAATTAATTACTGACATAATCAGTTGTACAGCGGAATAATCAAACTATCACTCGAGGTTGTTTAGACCTTATCTAGGATTATCAATAAGCACAAATAACAATGAACAACAATATATATGCACAGAAATTTCAGCCCGATCCAACGGTTAACGAAAAAGTTATACCTGTTTGAAAACTGACCTGCAGAAGCATTACAAAAAATTTTCTGGATTCGAATTTTTCATCTTTTCGCCATATTATTCGAGAAACCTTGTAGATCCTAGATATCGAGAGCCACCCGCTCTGATACCACATGTTAAGAATCGAGGCTCGAGGTTGTTTAGACCTTATCTAGGATTATCAATAAGCACAAATAACAATGAACAACAATATATATGCACAGCGGAATAATCAAACTATCATTGTTATTACTAAGGTTTCTTCGTCATCATCATGTGTTCTACAAAACACATCTACAGCCCCAATCCTAGACAATCAACTCTAAGACGGTTACAATCTAACTGGGATCAATGATCCTTGAGGCTAAACACTCTAAGTCGACTACATCAAAACACAAGGTATCCCACGCCTTGGTTTTCCCACACACACACACACCTTTGTCTGATGTTTACATTGTTTGACACTCATTAAACCTAATTCCCTGTATCTCTTTATATAATAAAGATACTAGGGTTACAAATGACTACAAGGGACTAGATAATAAATACTTCTTTGCCAAGTAGGTCCCTTGTCTTTCTTTGTCTTCAATAGTCCTTCATTTTTCATGTACTTTGTCTTATCAACTTTAAATATAGTTCCCAACAATCTTCCTTTAGTTGATAATGACAAAACCAAATAAGCACGAACAAATATGTCATGAAAGATAAACAAACTTCCCCTTAAACATGCAATATCACTCCAACATCTCTTCCCTTTAAACAAACTTCCCCTTGAGTGATGCATGTAGATGGTTAAACATTGAACAATAAGCTTCCCCTAAAAAATATGTTTACCATCTCTTGAATCTTCAATTCTGTAAGCTTCTTGTAATGATCACTTGTGAAGAAAATCAAATATAACGAATTTGATGAAGAAGTAAAATATCCCAAACTTGTGTCTTATGTCTTGTACTATCCACGTGACGTTGAACTTATACCACAACAAAAATATAAGTAGATCGAAACCTCTTGACAAAATCCTCATTGATAATGAGACACTGAGCACTACAATGTAACTCCTTTAAGTGATAGTTAACCAAGTCTTCATCCATCCACCCCTTGACCTATGAAAACTAGATTTTGCAAGTCCTCGTCAACATCCTTTAAGCACGAACAAATTATCTCCAAAGTGTAACACTCACTTTGAGATATGATAAGAACACAAAACCTGTGAAACTCAACTACAACATCAAATTAGTGATAATCAATCTTCTTCGTAATCAATAATTCAATAAATCCAAAAATGAGCTTTTTGACGTTTAAGAACAAATAACCAAAATCCAAACACCATGTTTGACTTCCCCTCAAGTCCAAAACTCCTCGTGTGTGTGAACCAAATAACCCATGTGTGTGTCGCCATCCAAACTCCAATCTTATCCGAGAACCAAAAATATGTATCATCCGATATCTTCTCGAACAAGCTTCACCACATCAGTAACATATCATGAAGGCAGTAGTAATTTATAAGTACTCGAAAAACTTGCACAAACCTTCATAATATTAACCAATCATAAAAACGAGTTCCTTAAAAAACTGCACATGATCTAATATAATATCTTTGAAAAACTACCATGCATGTGACATCCCGACCAATTAATAATCTGTACGAGGTATGACTAATTAATAATTGTTGCAATTGGGGATCAACAAGAATAATCCTTCATTAATATACCAACGTCCAATTGAGCACCAATTAAGAAGTATATATCACGTCCAATGTATCACCAATCCTTCATTAGATATTGATATATAAATACCACTGACCTGTGAATTAAATGATACGAGGATAATACGTACAAGGTCAACCAATCAATTATCCACAAAAGCTAAACCACCAACCCACATATTGATCCAGTAATTTGCAAAAGCAGTACTATCCGTTATCAAGCTTCAATATAATGTAACTCACAGCAGCAGATTCAGAGAAAGTAGCAGCAGTAGGTTCGAGATAGATAGCAGTGGTAACGAATATGAGCAGTGGTAACTAGATAACACAAGCAGTGGTTACCTTTCACGAGCAGTGGTAACGATCATAGCGAGCAGTGGAAACACGCATAACTAGCAGTGGAAACAATAAACACTAGCAGTGCTTATGTAACTCTCCAACCAATTTGCACATTAGCTCCATTCTCCATTGGCCAATCAATAAACATTACAAACTTGGGACCATAATAGCACAAATCTGATGAACAGCAACGTAACCACAAATCTTATTCTAAGGTTTCGACCAGTTAGGGTTTCACACACCATCAAATTATGAATCCAGCACATGAAGTAATGCACATTCAGAAAACCCTAAATAGCAATATTAAGAAACCCTAAAACCAAACAGATCATGAATGCATTAAAGCTGCTCACCAAACAACTTATCATTGACTTCCATAATGATGTAAACCATAAGAATAAGGAAATCAGAAAAACAATACCTCAAAAACCTTAAAATTCGACCTTGAAAAACTATGTCAGCAGCCCACTTCGACAGTGAATAACTTTCGCATAACAACTCAGATCGACAATCCCTTCGGTGGAAAGTTCGATGGGTATATAAAGAACGTCCACCAGAAATTTCAGCCCGATCCAACGGTTAACGAAAAAGTTATACCTGTTTGAAAACTGACCTGCAAAAGCATTACAAAAAATTTTCTGGATTCGAATTTTTCTTCTTTTCGCCATATTCTTCGAGAAACCTTGTAGATCCTAGATATCGAGAGCCACCCGCTCTGATACCACATGTTAAGAATCGAGGCTCGAGGTTGTTTAGACCTTATCTAGGATTATCAATAAGCACAAATAACAATGAAAAACAATATATATGCACAGCGGAATAATCAAACTATCATTGTTATTACTAAGGTTTCTTCGTCATCATCATGTGTTCTACAAAACACATCTACAGCCTCAATCCTAGACGATCAACTCTAAGACGGTTACAATCTAACAGGGATCAATGATCCTTGAGGCTAAACACTCTAAGTCGACTACATTAAAACACAAGGCATCCCACGCCTTGGTTTTCCCACACACACACACACCTTTGTCTGATGTTTACATTGTTTGACACTCATTAAACCTAATTCCCTGTATCTCTTTATATAATAAAGATATTAGGGTTACAAATGACTACAAGGGACTAGATAATAAATACTTCTTTGCCAAGTAGGTCCCTTGTCTTTCTTTGTCTTCAATAGTCCTTCATCTTTCATGTACTTTGTCTTATTAACTTTAAATATAGTTCCCAACAGAGCTGATACTAAGAAGATCCTCAACAGCAATTAGAACAAGCAACAATTTTCACTGATGCAACTGCAACTGCAGATTTTACCACTGATACAATTTCCACTGTAGAGCCAATAGTTCCCACTGCTGGACAAGATACTACCACTGCAAGTGAAGAAATTGAAAAGCAAAAGAAAGAGAAAGGTAAAGATATTATGCAGAGCAAGGAGCAAACAAGAAGAAAGATTTCAAAAAAAGAACAAGCTCTGATTGCTCATGATGCTGAAGTTGCTAGAAAGATTAATGAAGATGAAGTTGCAGCAAAGAAAAAGCTTGATGAATTGGAGATTGCTAGCTTTATGGAGGCTAAAAGGCTGGACAGAATGGAAACCACTGAAGATCTAGTTTCCACTGTTCCACCTACAATACTTAGAGAAAAGACTCCAGAATTTAGCTATGTACCTACAGACCAAGAGATTGATTTCTTGATTGCTAATGATCCAGTGATCAAGAAGAAAGCAATTGACCTTATAGCAGATAAGTCTTTAACTGAAGAACAAAGAACTGCTCAGTTAAAGGACTTCATTCAAATGAATAATAATCAAGCACTTCAAGATGTAATTGGTTCAGTCAGAAAGGGTCAAAAGAAGCCAAGGCAACCAACCAAGGCACAAGTTATCTCATACATGAAGACTTATTGTTGCAATGTTGGTGGCTGGAAAAGACATCAATTCAAAGGAATGGCTGATGATCAGGTTGAAGGAATCTACTACAGAGTTCAAAGACAAGATAAAGATTTTATTCCTATGAACACAGAAGAAGAAGAAAGAAGATATCCTAATCTGAAAAGAAAGACCAAAGATAGTGAATCTCAGACACATAAAAAGACAAAGTTTGCTGAAGAACAAGAGGTTCAATCTAAGAAGTTTACTGAAGAATAACTGACTGGAATGATCCTGATTGAAGAAGAAGATTTTTATCCTGAACCACTGCAAGTGAGACATCCTATCATTGATTGGGAAGTATACATTGCTAGCAATTTTGCTCCAACATGGAAGATTACAAGGCTAGGTGGTGAAACTTCATCATTTATTCAGTTTGAAGAACTTATCAAAGCATGTGACAGAGATGATCTTGATACATTGTGGAGATTAGTTCAAGAAAGGTTTGATGCTGAAGATCTTAAAGATAGGAAGGAAATGCAGTTATGGATTAATCTAAGAAGGCTCTATGAACCAGATACTCATGATGACTTCTGGAAATTCTCATGTTCATGTCCTGGTACTAAATGGTTTTATTATGATTCATGTGAAGTTTATCATATTTCTACAGCAGATGGAGTGGATGCATTTATGTTTGCTGAGAAAGAATACCCACTCAGAGCTGGAACTCTCACTGTGCTGCTGTGTACAACAATAAGAGTTCATGAAGATAATGAGAAGGTCAGAGCTTTGTTACATAGGCTTCAAGATCAATGCTCAAGAGTTATTCAGGAGTTAAGAAGAAAGAGAAGTGTTTGAAAGAATTCCCCAAATCCTTACAAAAGATGCAGATTGAAGAAACTTATTGATTTGCTGAGAAATCATAAGTTTAGGGGAGGATTGTTGGGAATAAAGATAACAGTTACCACTGATACACTTGTGGTTAGCACTGCTAAAGATTACACTAGCAGTAGAAACTCATTACCACTGTCAGTACAATATTACCACTGCTGTTAGGATAATTGTTATGTATCCGTGTATTGATAAGTATAGAAACAATCTTGTGTATATTCTATATTGTTAAAATTATACTTATCTTGTAAAGGACTCCTTGTGCTATAAAAGGAGATCCTAGGTCATTGCTTAGTATACGTTTTATTCATATAAGCTTCAAGGTGTAACCCTAGTGATAAGCAAGATCACTCGTATTATTTCTTAATAATATTGGAGCTTTGTGTTATTCTGTTCTTACTTACATTACATCATATAAACCATCTTCTAAGTATTACTAAGTATATTCCGCGTGCTTATTAATATAACTCAAAGTATCACCAACACAAGGAGTGTGTTTAGATCCATCAAGATCAAATAAGCAATTCACAAGACTGCTTATTACTCGAAATCATTTCTCATTTATCTTCCACAAAAGAAGCCATCAAAACATGTTCACTCTCCAAACGATGGCAACATCTTTGGCCTTATAATCCTAAGGCAAAAGTTCAACATAAATCTCAAATTTACCATATATCCAATGAATCAATCATAGTCATTCATTTTTCTAATCAAAACAAAAAGAAAATAAACTTTCACCCTTTTTTTAAAAATTAAATATCTCGCAAACCGTTAATCGTTACGCGAAAAAAATCATACCATCGCGACGAAAATTAAATTATATTTTTATAAATATGCACTACTATATATTTTTACAGTTTTTTTTTAATTTCGGTCTAAAAAAATCATACATGATTTGTGAAAATCACATGTGATTCGATTTTTACAAATCACATGTGATCAAAAATCATATGTGATTTTATTTTCACAAATCACATATGATTTTTGAAAATCATATGTGATTTCTCTGATCGGAATTTTTTTTTAAAAAAAAGTTTGTCGAAAATATAGAGAAGTGCATATTTATAGAAAGATAATTTAATTTTCGTCACAATGGTGTATTTTTTATATTTTAAAGATTTACCATTTGCAAAATATGTTATTTTAAAAAAAAATAAAAAATAGTTTTTTTTATTAATTTTGATCAAAATTGATGATTAAAATTGATTTATTGGGAGATTCTCAACTCTTCTATTAGTCTGCCCAGTAAAGAGGGTCAATCCCTCCCCTTTTCTCTGCCACGTCAGTTTTCTCTCTCCAGCGACCTTCAGGCGATTGGGTACCCCAGTAAAAGCGACCATGATAAAAAAAGAATTAAACATTTTTAACACAAACTAAAATTTCATTAATAATTAAAACGTTACATAATAATTCTAATAAAATAAAAACATTACAACACTTATTAAAACATTACAACACTTATTAAAAACTAATAATCTAGGTTGTGGCGTGCCTTGATCGAATCTTTGATTTCCTGCAATTTTTGTCGTTGTAGTGCGGGCAAAGATGGGTCGATTGGTGTGCAATAGAATATGATGTCTTTTTCATATTTCTTTTCTCGCTCAAATTCAAGTTTTTGTTGTTCTAGTGCCAATCTTTTGTCATCCATTTCCGCTTTCTTTTGCACCAGCTCCAACTCCTTTTGCCTTTGCTCCAGCTCTTTCTTCTTCAAGTCGTAGTATCCGTCTGCCAGTTCCTTCTTCTTTCCCAATGCCATGGACTTAATGTTTTTCCATTTCTCGGCTACATCTTCCATATAGCTAGACTTGGAACTCTCCGATGATTTCTTCTTATTTTTCTTAGCGGCATCACGACCAGTTGGTCGCTCAGGCACATCCGAGTCGGTTTCAGAAGTCCTTGCTTTTTTTCGACCCGCATCTTGGCTTAAAAAAGCCGGCATCTCATTAAACTTCCAAACCTCATGGTCCTTCAAAATTTCCCAACAATGCTCCAATACAAACGCATGATTATACACTATTTGGTATTCTTCACACGCTCGTCTGTAAACAGTGAGGTCATTCTCACCACTTCCATAATTCCTATAAGCATTGTCGTAAATGGCATAAAACTGACCAACTCTAGGACGAATCCTATTTTTCCACTTGGTAATAATCGAGTTGTACGTTTTGTCTGCACCAACATTTTTTCGAAGTAAGTAATCACTTTCTGCCAAAATCCCCTAGCATTTTGGCTATTTTCCGTTATGCTATTCTCGGACGTATCACACCAAGCATTCCACAACGCGATCTCTTCTTCGCGTATCGAAAGCGATGAATCATTATTGGTTTCTTTCTCAACAATCTTCTTCTTAGCCTTTGTAGCTCGTTTCTTAGGTTTGACCGGTGACATCTCTTCCGAAATAGTGTTATTTTCGTCATCATTTGTAACCGAATCGTGATACGATCCATGAGCCGAACCTTGAGCCGAACGGTGATACTCTTGACTCGGATAACCCGAACCAGTTTCCACATAAAAATCTGGATTGTTGTATAATAGTTCTTTAAAATCACAAGCATCAAGATTCATACGGTTAACAGGAGAATAATATTGATAATTTGAATAGGAAGACGTTGATGAATCTGTTAGTGCAAATATTACGATATTTAATCTATACATTCTCATTTGTTTTGTTGATGACAAACATGTAACTTGTAATACATAACGTAAAATGTATAAGTTACTTGTAATTATATTTTGTCTTAACATACTCTCAACACCTCTCGACGACTCAAGTCCTTGTATGCTACAACACAGGTTCGTACATGTTTGTTATGTTGCGCTATGATCAAACCCCTAAAAAACCATTAAACATGTTTAGTTAAATAGTTTATAAAACACTTAAGTAACCATAAGTAAATGTGTTGGGTAAAACCCATGACTCAAGACCCATACCCATTTGACTAGATGCATTGCATCTATTAGATACATTGTATCTAATGAAATACCCATGGACCAACCCATAACCCATGACCCAAAACCTATGGGAAAAAGGGAGCGTCCTACGGATCCCTCAAAGTGCCCACGGATCCCTGGAATTACAAGGGTCGGATCCCTCCAGAAGGGATCCTTGGGGCAGAACATGGTTTTGGTCTTTTTGCCTATAAATAGCAAGCCAATTCTTACCATTTCTTTACACCTTCACACATAGTTTCTCTCCACCATTTATAGGATATTTAGATCATTAGGAAACATGTAAACCACCCTTATCTCATATGATCATAATGCTTCTAACTCTCATTTGTTGTAAGCATACTCCCGAAGTGATCCTCCAAAGCAAGCTTAGAGATCTTGCTTCCTTACCTACTGAAGTGATCACCCATCACAAGATACAAGCACATGAAGATCTTCTACAATAAGCTTGGGAAACTTGTCATCTTCATTCATAGAAGACTAATTACATCATGCTTTGTGTCCTTGATGTTTAGTTTATGATTTCATATCCATTAGACACATTGTCCTGGATATTGTCTAGTATCATATTCTTGTATCTATGACTAGACTAGATGGTTTATGTGTTTGTGCCATAAAACACAAGGTTTGTTATGTTGGGCCACAAAACATAACGGGTATCATAAATGTGTTATATATCTATGACTAGACTAGATGGTTTATGTGTTTGTGCCATAAAACACAAGGTTTGTTATGTTGGGCCACAAAACATAACGGGTGTCATAGATGTGTCATAGACATATGTGAAAGATGTCTAAAGGGTTAAGACGAAGACATTGGTGAAGGGTGTCGACCGTCCATATTGAAAGCACTAGTGAAGGGTGCTTAGAAGTCAAGGTCAAAGGCATTAGTGAAAGGTGCCTAAGATGTACATTCGATATGGTGTGATTCGATGTACAAGATAGATTAGTATTGAGTCACAAGGATATTGTCATCCTTGTTGATATTGTCATAAGGAGTAGATCTCCTTTGGGGTTAGTCGTTGGTGTAGTATTGGGTAGTAGTTCCTCCTTTACAATGGAACTCGGTATCTAGCTAGTTTCGGATAAAGGGTAGGCAACGTTGTGATAGGTTTGGTTCTACCTCGTGGAAGAACTCGGTATTTAGCTTAGTATCGAAAAAAGTGTAAGCGACGTTGTGTAAGGTTTTCTCCGCCAAGAATGGAGTTTGTTGATCTAGTAAAGCAACTCTCGAGTAGGTGACTCGGGGAGTGGAGTAAGGCAATGAAGGTGTCCTTGTAGCCGAACCACTATAAATCCTCGTGTTGGTTTGTCTATCCTTTTACTTATCGCTTTACTTTTTGCATTACATCGTTTATTGTCTATGTAGTTGATGTCTATGTTTGTGATGCATACTTGGTCTTTCATATAGTCACAAACTATATTTAACACTTTACATATTATGACACGCTTGATCAAGAAAAAGTAATCGGACTAATAATGGTGAAACTTGATTTATAATGAACCATTAATCTTGCGGAATCTTATGTGATGTCAAGGGGTTGGCCTTACATGCCGTAATGCGTTAAATGCATCCTCGCGTCGAGATTAGCAAATGCAATGGTTTATACTATATTTGATACAAAAGTTTTAAGTTTGAAACATAAACGTATTCACCCCCCCCCCCCCCTCTACGTTTTCACAGAATCCATTGTTGGACGATACACCGATTCGGGTGAGCCATACATAGATTGTTGGCTTCGACGGGAGTGGCTTTGTTGTTGTTGGTGGTTGTTTTAATACGGTGGAACAAATGGAAGATTCATAGGACGTTTTATAAAAAATGGATTGTTAGTTTGTTGTTGTGGAGGTCGTTGCGATTGATAATCCAAAGTAGCGGGTCGGAAATTGACGGTTGGTGAGACACCGGTTAACCGGAAATTCGGATCCGGTGTTAATTGCGAGATGTTTTGTGCCAATCGGGGTTTTTGGTCTTTTGGTTGTGGTGTTTTCTTACAAATTTTGAATAGAGAGGATTGTGAGATTTGTGGATTAAGTGTGTAAATATGTTGTGTATTTGGACACAGCAAGGAGGGTCAATCCCTCTCATTTTATCTACCACGTCAGCTTTTTCTCTCTGGCGATTGGTTGCCATAGTAAGGCGACCTACACTATAAAAAACATATCCCGCAAAAATACTTTTTATATTTAATAAATACACACACAATAACCAAACGATTCATGGTCGTGCAGACGACCCTCATCGCCCAAAATTTGCCATCGATCGATTCTCTACAAAAGGACGATCGACAAAGATTGGATAGTCAATCGATTGGGGATTGCCTTACCGCATCCAGCCTAAGGTAGTTTAACATATTTTTATTATTATTATTATTATTTTTTTCTAATGGTACAAAATTAAAGTTAATATTTTTATTTATTTTTTTGTTTCTAACCCTTACACAACGGTTTACATATTAAATTTTTTTTTTCAGTCGATCGGCATCACAACCAAGTGTTAGAAAAATGAAAGTCGATCAACCACCCACAATAAGACGATCGGGCAGGAGTCAATCGTCTATCATTACTGGAGGCAACCTTATATAACACCAAACATCATTTTACATTACTTTTTAACATTACCCGCTCCCTGAAAACATCCTACCAACCACCCCTCGGTAATTGTGGTGTGTCCCCATGGAAATGGAGGAACATCATCAATCTGCAAGAAAAACAAAAAGATTAAATGAACTTACCCACAAAGAAGAAGATTATATAAGTTTGTTACCAGATTGCTTACTTATTGATATCATCTCTCGATTACCCACTACAAAAGAAGCCATCAAAACAGGTACACTCTCCAAACGATGGCAACATCTCTGGCCTTATGTTTCTAATCTCATTTTTATATTTTATATGTCGTTTTGGGATTGGAATGATCAACGCCTCTCCGATATCGTTTCGTCTATCGACAAAACCTTAACTCAATGCCGCCAATTTAACCTCACCAAATTCAAACTGCGTATCCCTTATGATATTATCTATGAATCACACGTGAATAACTGGATTCGTTACGCTTTTAGCTGTAATGTTCAAGACCTTGATTTATCTATACTCAATCAGGATGATGAAACCGAGTTTGTGTTAGGCCAGTTCTTTTTCGCCAACTCGAGTTTTACTCGTTTGGAACTGGACGGCTGTGTGTTTAATCCAGCTGGTGCGATTAGTTGGAGTAGCCTTAAGAGTTTGTGTATTTCACAAGGGAACTTGGATGACGATTTGATTCAAAATATATTATCCGGAAGTCCGGTTTTGGAAAATTTGCAACTGCTAGGGTGCCATGGTTTTGGGCGGATTGATATTACTTCAAAGAGTGTTAAGAAATTTGTGCTTAATGGATATAGTGATCCTGAAGATGAATGGTATCTTGCAGATGTTGTCGAAATAAATGCGCCTCATCTTTTGTCACTGTCGATTATACAATATTTCTTGTTATGGAAAGTTGTGTTGCTAGATGTGTCTTCGTTAGTTGAAGCTGAATTAGATTATTCGAAGGCTGGTCATTATGAGACATCAAGTAAGGAAGAGAAAGAAGAAATGCTTAAAGGTTTCATACTAAGCCTTCGCCATGTCAAAAGGCTTAAAATTGGACATTTCTGTTTAAGGGTAATTTCCTTTTTTTTTTTTTTTTTTTTAATTAGCTTTAGGAGAACTTTATTGGTTATAAATGGTATACTGGCTTGGACTTCGGGATGTACATTTTGAAAGTGATGATTGCAACCCGGAAAATATATATCAGATAATCAGTTGTTTAAGCTAAACGTCTCATTTTTCCATTATAAAAATGATTTTCATACAAGTATTGTGCCATTCTCATTGCTATATTCTGTTTGCAGACTCTCGCTCGATTGAAGGCTAAAGGTTTCACTTTTCCATCAAACATGAAGAAGTATCATAATTGGCTTGGTAGTGTTTCGATTGAAGATGAGGAAGACTCGGACTCAGACTCAGTCTAATCTCAACTCATTTTTTCCATCAAACTTGAAGGTTCTGTATGTTGCATTAGTTGGATACTCTATTAACAATGTGATGGAGCTACATCACTGGTATGACAGTGATTAAATCCTAAATGAAGACTGCGAGGTATTACTGCTTGATCATCGTCCTAAAGGTGATGAGGTTAATGTATTGATGGAACTTTGAATTCATGTTTAGGCTAGAAGTGGTTACTGCATTCCAAACGCGTATACATTAGTTACTTCCAAGTGACTGTGAGCAACTTCCCAACAATGCTTGTGTTAACTGTATAAAGCTAGTTATTGACAATCTTTTAAGAATCCTGGTCACAAGCTTATTAACTATCGGTGCTAAAGTTGTTCAATGATGTATCTTATCTTTCTTTTTAAGTTTCTATGTTTAGTCATCTATAATGCTGGTTTTGTCATATGTGATATGCTCATATGCTCTTGTGAACCTTGTTAGGCTAGGTTGTGGTCATGTACTCGAGGATAAAAGTCCTTTTCTGAACATCCTATTATAAGTTAGTTTAATGAACAAAATAAACCCACCTTGTCCTTTTTTTGAACATATAAACATAGGTTAGTGTGTGATGCTCGGTCATGAACATAATTCTTTCTCCACTCACATATTTTCTGGAAAGTTTTTGAAACATAAATCTTTCTCCACTCGGACTTCATGCCTTCTTGTGATCTGGTGTAGTTGATTTTTACTGGAATTGTGGATATTGATGAAGTTGCTTACTGTGTTAGTAACTGCCTTTGTTGTTTATTATTGTTGACGTTCGTTTCGTTCATTTCACATCCCAGCTTGAATGTTCGTTTCGTTACGCTGTTAAGCGTAATGTCGAACATTTTGAGTTGTCTTTATGGACTACAGAGGTTGAAAATGCTTTGGTGTTGGATGTTTTTTTTTTTTTTTTTTTTTTTTTTTTTTTTTTTTTTTTTTTTTTTTACGAAATTGTGTATTACGCGTTTGAAGTTGTCGTGTTGTGAGTTTAGTACAACTGGTGCGGTTTGTTGGAGAAAACTTAAGAGTTTGTGTATCACGCGTGGGAAGTTGGATGAAGGGTTGGTTCGGAATATGTTATCCGGGAGTCCTGTATTGGAAACGAAGGAGTTAAGGGATTGTTATGGTTTTAGGCGGATTGATATTGTTTCTAAGAGTGTTAAGAATTTGGTGTTTTGTGGATTTAGTAATCTTGGAGATGAAATTGTGGATGTTATTGAAATAAATGTGCCGAGTATTTTGGCGTTGACTATTCAAAGAAGTTTGTTGTTGTGGAAGGTTGTGTTGCTAAATGTGTCTTCGTTAGTTGAAGTTGAATTAGATTATACCAAAGATGGGGTGTTTGTGACGAGTCCGAAAGACGAGGAAGAAGAATTGCTTATAGGACTTATACTAAGCCTTCGACATGTCAAGGAGCTAAAACTTGGGATTTTCTGTTCTAAGGTAAAATTTCTTGGCAAGTTTTGTTATTGTCTTTGCAACTTGAAGATCATCTTAGGCGTATCAGGATATTTCATTTTCTTATATTCAATTGTCACGTGTTACCTCAGATATTATTAATCCGAAAATCAAAAGTAGAATGACTTTCCTGATAATTAGCACTATAATGTATGCATACCTCCTTTATCAGTGTTGGTCTTTGGTTATAGAAGATGGGTAGTGACGGTGCTTTAAAGCTAAATGTAGTAGTTTTCTGTGATTCTTACTCTTTATGTTTTAGAAAACGATGAAAAGTAAAGCAATGCAGTTTAAAAAGTGGGTCGGACTTGCGGTTACGGACTGTTTTTTTGCTACTGAATTGGCTGGTTCAGAGGTGGTGCTGAACCGGTCAGCGTTCAGTGTGTGTTTTTATACAACCTTTAATGATTGTTGTTGGTTCTCTACTGTTTAAAGTCTAACCTCATACTCTACAAAAACATGTCACATGTTACTTCAAATATGAATTATTGACCCTAAATAATCTAGAAAACCATGTCACTTTACTGAATTCTAATTATCGTAAAGATCATGAAACCATACATAGACATTGCAGTAGAAAATATGAATCCACCTTAGCATTCATTGTGATAGACACGTGTGTGGGTTCTTGTCGTTGGTCTTTGTTGTAGATGTTTCCTATTGCATGCTTAAAACTCATCCATGGAGTATGGTTGTCTTTCTTTCTTCCTGCTGCGCGTCCTTTGTTCTTAAGGGAGTGATTGCAAGTTACTTATCACTATTTTTTGTTGTTCGTAGGTTCTTTCTCGTTTGGAAGCTAAAGGTTTCACCGTTCCATCAATTCATCAAACATGAAGTATCTTGATATTCTTCCAGCTGTATGCTCGTATAACAGATCCAGTTGAAAACTGAGACTGGGACAAACACTTGGTTGATGATGGTCCTAATTACTAAAGGTGATGAGGTTATTTGCTAGATGTCACTTCATATTAATGTTTAGCCTAGACATTGTTGCTGCTTTTTAAATGATAGAGTTGTTTTAGATTTGATGCCTTAAGTTTTCTTCTGTGAATGCATTCCAATAGAATGACACAAGAGTTTGAGATGATCAATTAACATTTTACATTAATGCTGTTCCGTTCATCTTCTTTCACTTTACTGCCATGTCTTTTAGTCCATTAACACTGCCAATCACTTGCCTATCAATCAGAATATAATATGTAGATAATTGGGTCAAAGTTAGCACCACTAATCCTTATGGTTCGTATGAAACTTAGACATAGACATACTTCCTTTATCGTTGTTAGTCTTTGTTTATACACCTTAAAATGTGGGTAGGAATTGCAGTTAGGGACTGTTTGCTTGCTGCAGAATGGGTTGGTTCAAAGGTGGTGCTGAACTGGTCAATGTTCAATGCATGTGTTTGGTACAACCAGAAGGGGCCTCTAAATGATTGTTGTGGTTATGAACTGTTCAAAGTCTTGGCTGGTACTTTGCCATTCCAAAACCTCCAATTTACCTTCCTGTCCTTCAGTTGTTTCCCTCTTTCACAAAAACTGTTATGCTATCCGTTCATATCCTTCTCATCGCTTCAATTAAAGTCGCCGTCTTTTACAATAAGAAATTACAGAATCTTGAGGTTAGCATTTTCACCTCCATCAGTCCATCACCATTAAACCTGGCTGAGGTCTCCACCACTCAACAATGGGACCAATCCAAGTGTGGGCATGGCACCATCCAACCCAGTGTTGACATAGATGAAGTGGTATATATGGAATCTGGGTACTTTATGTGTTTTCAAAGTGATTATTGCAATTTGGTGACTTAGGTTTAAGACGAATCTAAAATAATTATCTTTCTTACAAAACCATCATGTTACTCTAGATATGATATATCGACCTTAATAATCAGTTGCCAGTGTCACTTTACTGTATTCTAATTATCGCTAAGATCATGAAATCATATATCAACGTTGCAGTATAAACTATGAGTCCACCTTAGCATTCTTGTCACAGACACTCACACAAGTGTGTGGTTCTTCTTGTTAGTCTTTGTTGTAGATGCTTCCTTAATTCCATGCTTAAAACTCATCCATGGAGTATGATTGTCTTTCTTTCTCCTCTTGGGCATCTCTTTTGTTCTTAAGCAATGTGTTTGCAATTTACTCATTAGTACTTTCTATTTTGGTAGGTTCTCTCTCATTTGGAAGCTAAAGGTTCCACTGTTCCATCTAACATGAAGTATCCATCTGTATACTCTAACAGAAGATCTAGTTGAAAATCGAGATGGGGGCAAACATTTGGTTGATAATGGTCCTTAAGGTGATGAGGTTAATTGATAGATGGCACATTAAATTCATGTTTAGGATAGACATAGTTGGTGCATTCCAAATGATAGAGTTGTTTCAGAGTTGGATGTTTTATGTTATCTTCTGTGCATTGCCACATGGATTCCAAAAGAATGACACGAGAGTATGAGGTGATTAACATTTTACATTATATGTTAATGTCTTTTGATTGAATTAACTCTCACCAGCAGGCAGCAGCTTCATTAATTGTTTTTTAAACTATACCTGTTACTTGTTCGGTTGTTCCCCATCTACTTTATTGTTTCACTCTTTTGTTTGTCTTGCACTCGTCTATATCTATGAAAATACATACTTAAATGGGTCAATATAAGCACCAATAATTCTTCCTTGGTGTTGGTCTTTGGTTATCGAAATATCGTAGTGAGTAGTGACAGAGCTTTAAAGCTAAATGTAATATAAATATAGCTTAAAAAGTGGGTAGGGACTGCTTGTTTGGTGCTGAATTGGGTGTTCAGATGTACAGTGGTGCTGAACTGGTTAGCGTTCGGTGTGTTTGATACAAACGGAAGGAGTTCAGTGGGTTGGTGTATACGGTTACATAGAGTCGAAAATATTTTGTGTAATCTTTATTATAAAAGAAACGCTTGTATCGATATTTTTAGTGAATGCCGGTTTCATTAAGCCCAAGTAGAACATGTATAAGTGTAAATGAATTTACTATTAAGAATGTTAGAAGTAGCATGGAGGATTTTGTACTGTTGGTCTGAATATGTTAGAAGGTTCTTGTGGATAAATTAATTTAAGGTTCTTGTGGATAACTTTAGCAATGTGTTGAGTTACGTATGTGCAGAATTCGATTTCACCCACAAAAATCGAAAATCAAAATTGAATCGAACCGAAAAAACTGAACCGAATTTGTCAAAACTGAAGCGAACCGAAATAAATATTCGGTTTTCGGTTCGGATATGGTTTTGGCACAATGAACCAAAAAAACACTAAACCTCTTTCGTGTTATTCGGTTATTTGGTTCAGTTTTTGGTTCGGTTTAATCAAATTTGAATTCGGTTCGGTTTTCAGTTTTACCTAGAAAAATAATTTAATTGAACTAAGTGAACTGAATAAACCGAACAATCTAATAACCGAATTGATGAACACCCTTACATAAACACCGCACTATTTACAATTGTATATTTTTATTCGCTTAATGAGCTTCTAATATAAAAGATATTTAATGTGCCAAGTAGGTTAAATATTTATATAGCAGCAAGTCAGGGTGTCAATTCGGGTCAGGTTCGGATTGACGTGTTTGAGTTGACAGGTTGGCGGGTCAGAAAACGCCAATACTAACCTGAATCTGCCTTATTTAAATCATCAGGTCAGCTATGTCAACCATAACATGTTTACACATAACTCGAACCTGACCCATTTAACCCGTATATAAACTTGGATTGGCGGGTTAAATAGTTTACACAGGTTGAATAGGTTAATCAGGTTTCGGGTTGAACAAATTAAACGGGTTTGCGAGTCGACCCGTTTAACCTATTAAACCCGTATAATAAAATATAAATAATTTTTAATTTAAAAAAAATAAAAAATAATGGGCTGACGGGTCGATCTAATTAATTTATTCTCAACCCCAACCTACATGACCTCAACCTCGAAGATGGGTCACCCAAAATCTATTTGTTAATTTTCATGTCACAAATTGACACTCCTAGCTAGGGGTGTTAATCGGGTCGGGTTGGCCGGGTTCAGGTTAAACGAGTCGGATCCAGTTGTTGGGTCGAGGCTAAAAACAATATACCAGGACCTGACCCTATTTGAACTCGGGTTTGAGTCAAATCGGGTCGGGTCAAGTCAGGTCGCATTTGGGTCTGTACCATTTACAAAATCATAGAATTTTATTTCTTAAAAAACACATGTATAAATGACATATTTTTTTGTTGCATTTGTTTGTTATATATTTTTTTTTATACAACTGATTTCTTATTCCCTATAAAATGGAAATAAACACACTCACGCTCTAATCGGCTTATCTCTTTTCTTTGAAAACATGAACTTCTCTATAACTATTTACTCGGTCTAAATTATGTTAATCAATGTATAATCAGAGTTTTAATTTTTAAGTTACTCCATTATTATGATATTTTTTTCGTCACCCCCAACAATATTTCATATACATGTGCTCTATCAACACATTTCACCCACAAAATTTAAAACTATCTTTCACTATCACTATCAAATATAAGTTTTTAATTCATCTATGTGTAATGCATGCATATTCAACGTTCATATAAATGTCTTTAAATATATTTTAAAACAACATTAATCAGACTTTGAAAGAATACATTCAACAATTAAAAATAAATAAAGATAAAAAACAAAGAATTAAAAAAAAGAAAAAAAAAAAAAAAAAAAAAAAAAAGAAAAAAAAATCTTAACTCTGGTTAGTCGGGTTGACCCGAACCCGATTATCCTTATTTCGGTTCGGGTTCGGGTCCGGGTCGGATCCCTCCCTACTCATAGCAGCAAGCCACCATCTACATCTTTTCCTTCCAACTCCTACTCTCAACAGCAAGCAACCATTATTGAAATCAGCAGCCTATAAGATCAGATAAGTTTCAACTGGTAAGTTAGCCGCCATGGAAATGGTGGAACATCAACCTACAAGAAAAACAATCAGATTGAATGACCCTATGGATAAAGAAGATGAAGATAGAATCAATGATTTACAAGATTGCTTACTTATTGACATCATTTCTCGTTTACCTTTCACAAAAGAAGCTATCAGAACAGGTACACTCTCGAAACGATGGCAACATCTTTGGCCTTATGTTTCTAATCTAGTTTTCAAATTTTATGAGAGTTTATGGGACGGGGAAACCAATACCTCAACTAAATGTACATATCAACGTCTCTCGGAATACGTTTCGTTTGTTGAGAAAACCTTAACTCAATGTCGCCTTTTGAACCTCAACAAATTCGAACTACTTATGCCTTATGATATTAGCTATGAGTCACAAGTGAATAACTGGGTTCGTTATGCTGTTAGCTGTAACGTTCAAGAACTTGATTTATGGTTAGAAAGTAGGAAAGATTTTGAATCTGAGTTTGTGTTGGATCAGTTCTTTTTTTCCAATTCGTGTTTTACTCATTTGAAATTGGGAGGTTGTGTGGTTATTCCA
Organism: Chrysanthemum seticuspe; assembly: GCA_019973895.1. Classification (NCBI taxonomy): domain Eukaryota; kingdom Viridiplantae; phylum Streptophyta; class Magnoliopsida; order Asterales; family Asteraceae; genus Chrysanthemum; species Chrysanthemum seticuspe. The sequence goes on along the minus strand of BPTQ01000007.1, from coordinate 34,578,793 downwards.
ACCGGTGACATTAGTTGGAGTCGACTTAAGAGCTTGTATATTTACCAAGGGGATTTGGATGAGGATTTGATTCAAAATATTTTATCCGGGTGTCCTTTGTTGGAAAGTTTGAGCTTATCCATGTGCTATGGTTATAGGCGGCTCGATATTACTTCTAAGAGTGTTAAGAGATTGGTGTTCACAGGATACATGTCTCCCGGAGATGATCTTGATGATATTGTTGAAATCAACGCTCCTTATGTTTTGTCAATAACAATCCAATGTGATTTGTATATGTGGAAACTTTTGTTGTTAAATGTGTCTTCTGTAGTTGAAGCTAAGTTAGATTATTGGAAATACGGGCATTATGAGACAACACATAGGGAAGAGAGAGAAGAAATGTTTAAAGGTTTTATACTAAAGCTTCGCAATGTGAAAGAGCTTACAATTGGGTCTTACTGTCGAAAGGTAAAGTTCCATTCTTATATTTCATTTATCATGTTGTTTGTATATGTAAATTGGAAGAAATATTGATCATTAACTTTACTTATGGGTTGCTTGTATGTTTGTTTGGAGCTAGGAATAGATAGAGAATCTCATGTTGTGTTTGTTTGGTGGATATGGGAATGTGGGAATAGGAACCAAAGGCATACCAAGTGTTTGGTTGATGGTCATGGGTTTGACAAAAACTGGCTAGGAGGCTGTTTTTTTAAAACTTGTTCCAGGTTTTGGTCAATGTCTCATCCTCAAAAGTCGAAATCAATAAATTTCTTGCTTTTCACCATTTCTACAAACTTTAATGATTCATGGTTTCTGTTTATTTGAAGATGTTTTCATGTTCAGTAGTGTAAGGTATAAATGCTTGTTTTGTTTCTTCTTTCTTGTCACAAAGAAGAGCATAATCAGATAGTGTTATCATGTAAATATGTTTGAGATTCTAGATTCTTGCAGAAAGGAAAGCAACTTGTTAATATCACGAGGGCTTGATTTTAGCTTTAAGTTGTTCTAATGTTTTTTCTTAACTTGAGGATGATGATTAAAAATAAAACACAGAAGTACAAAAGTATTTAAACTCGAGTTTTTGTAAACCAAACAACACTTTAATCATACCCATATCTATTCCACCCATCCCATTTATCAACCTCATGCCCATGGCGAATCCTTTACACAAGCCAAAACATCACCTTAGACTTATATTGGAAATCATTATAACATATTTGTATATTGCACAAGAAACTATGAACTCGCCCCAACATACCTTGTCATAGACAATGAGTGTGTGCATACTTGTTTATGGTCTTTGTGGTGGATGCTTTTTTAATTAGCTGCTCGAACTAACTCATGGAGTATGATTGTCCTTCTTTCTTCCTCTTTAAAGTGTCCCCTTAATCATTTTTTGTTCTCTTCTCGTTGCTCTTCTTTATTGGCAGGTTTTCACTCGTTTGAAAGCTGAAGGTCTCATTTTTCCATCAAACATAAAGTATCTTGACTGGTGTGAAGAAGATGAAGATGAAGATGAAGAAGATGACTCAGACTAACCTACACTCATTTTATCCATCGAACTTGAAAGTTCTGTATGTTACTTACCTTTATGCTCTTTTTGCAATTTGATGGCGCTATATGATTGGACTGATACTGATTCAGATGGAAGCAAAGTTTTGGAGGTGTAATTGCTTGACCACATTTCTTACATTGTTGAGGTTAATTGATCACTAGCACTTTATAATCATGTTTTAGCTAGACATGGTTACTGTTTCCAAACGATAAATTATATGATGTTGGAATGTTATCTTATATTCTTATATGTATGAATAGCACAAGAGTATGAGATAGTTAAGTTACACTTTGCATTATATGTTATCTTTTGTGCTGTTTCACACTCACTAACAGCCTCATAGAGTGGCTAAAGTGTACCTCTTGTTTAACATTGCTGATCACTAGCTCGCTTACACATGAAAAGTATCTATAGGTATTTGTATTTGGTTATAGAAGATAGTTATTAGCCGAGCTTCAAAGCAACATGTAGTTGTTTGCTGTGATTCGTTCTCTTAAAGCTTCTGAAATTGATGGAATGTAAACTAATGTAGATTAATAAGTCTTAAGGATTTGCAGCTGGTTTGATGATAAATGTAGTTACAAGATGGATTGAAGAAGTATGAAATGAATTAATATGAACTGTTCTATACTTCTATATGAGAACCCTGATGATATACTTAGAGCCTGTAGCACATATATAGTTATAAAATCAAGCTTTAGCAAACAAATACTACGTATTTGCCTAAAAACTACATATGTTGTAGAGCATTCACTTTTGATGAACCCTAAAAAGCATAGCGAAAGGTCCAAATTCAATAGGGTCTGCTACTCTATATTCTTCGTCACAAGTCTCGACCAGTCCCAGACTCCTAGCCCCAGTTAAGCTCTATCACGATCAGTCCAAATTGTTACTCTATACTTTGGTGATGATTTACTGGATAGGTAGGTGATTGGTTTGATAGCGATTCAGGTGAAGGGCTGAGATCGGGAGGTGATGTCCCTCGATCATGACCTTTACTGCTGTTGTTTGACTTCTGAAATCTGAAGAAAGATGACTTGATTACCTTTGTATGCCCATTGATTTATCCAATGTTTTGAAACACGGTCGACAGCCCGGGTTAACCGGTGAACAGGTTCCGGCCAAAAAAAAGGGTAAAAAAACCCGGGTTTTTAAAAACGGGTTTACTGGTGCGACCTGCCGGGTTTTAAGTGACCCGGGTTAACCCGGTTCTCGAAATTCGATCGGGTTTGGTTTTTTTCAGTTTTTTTAATAGAAAACCGGGTTGATCGGGCGGTCGAACCGGTTGAACCGGGTTGACCCGGTTGAAAAAAATTGTTTTTTAATAGAAACCCGAGTTGACCCGACGGTCGAACCGGTTAAACTGGTAACCCAGTGACCCAGTAACTCGACCAGATCGATTAAAAACCTGGTTTTCAAAACATTGGATTTAACCACTGAAAGTATCAATGGGTCACTTGAGACGCAACTGATCTTTTACTTTAGATGTCATTCTATAACTTCTTTGCCACACATTCCCCACACCTCTTTGAAAAGTTATATTGCTTATATTCCACAAAAATGTGTAGATTGGCGGGAACACCCTGACCCCGGGTGCCTTTTGGCACCAGCCATTGTCCACCCCACAAGGAATAGCTCCGGCAACTCTCCTGGCCTAGTGGGGCAACAACTGGAGTGAGCACGAGCCAAGACTCGGACCCCTGAGCTCTTATTCCACAAAGTCTCTCCAGTGTGCCCATAGGTTTTGCGGAGGTGGGTACCTATATGAAGTGCCAAGGATGGGACTTGAACTTGAGTCAATTGACTCAAGTACAAGTGCTCCAACCATTGGACTAATACTCCATTGGTAGTTATATTGCTTATATAGTTTGTTGTAGTTACATTTTTGTAAATAACTTTTACCTTTTTTCGATGAAGAAAATTCTTTAGTTTGACTCTTAAAAGTCAATTGTATATAGTGTATCAATGTTTTCTCTTGACTTTCCATTTTGGCTGTTTCTTTCGTACTTTACTCCTCTAGTGCTTTTCAATAGTTATGTGAAAGGTAAAATAAAGAAAAAATTACACGTTTGGTCCCTATGGTTTGCCCAATATAACAACTTTAGTCCCTAAGTCACTTTTATTACACCACAAGTATCTAATTTTGAAACTATGCACACTTTTGGTCCCTATTTTGGATGGGCGTTAGTTAAGTCCGTTAAGTATTTTGCGTTGTTAGTCCTTCGTTAATAATTTTTGCACCGTTAGTCCTTAAAGTTATTTGCATAAATCGTCCTTGTGGTTAGCCCGGTCAACGGGTCGGTCAACGCCACGTGTCACCACCTGAGTGGTGCCACGTGGCATCGGGTCGGGTCGGTCAACGGGTCAAGTCGGGTCGGTCAACGGGTCGGGTCGGTATGCTCGGTGAATTTTTTCGACTTGGTTTGGAGGTCCAAACGAAGGTCCAAACGAAGTCAATGGTGATTTTCGCATTTTTCGAGGTCCAAACGAAGTCAAAAAAATTCCCCGAGCATACCATTGGAAAGAGCATGAAAAAACGAGTCCGACGGTATGCTCGGTGAATTTTTTCGACTTGGTTTGGACCTCGAAAAATGCTAAAACAAAGAAAAAACGAATTTTTTCGCATTTTTCGAGGTTCGTTTGAAGTCAAAAAAATTCCCCGAGCATACCATTGGAAAGAGCACGAAAAAACGAGTCCGACGGTATATTTATTTATTTTTTTACGGTCCATATAACTCCGTAAATTAATAGACCAAAAACTAAATTGAACCTTTTTATATTATTGAATTGGGCTCTTAAATACTAAGGGTTATGTATTAAATTTAGAGAGATATACTTGAAGCTATGCTTAGCCCAGTTGGGCAAAGCTATGCTTCCCACACAAAAGACCCGAGTTCGAATCCCATGCGTGACAATTTGTGTGTATATTTTACCAATGCCACGTGGCACCATCTCATTGGTCCACGTGGCGACCCGACCCGACCCGTTGACCGACCCGACCTGACCCGTTGACCGACCCGACCCGATGCCACGTGGCACCACTCAGGTGGTGACACGTGGCGTTGACCGACCCGTTGACCGGGCTAACCACAAGGACGATTTATGCAAATAACTTTAAGGACTAACGGTGCAAAAATTATTAACGAAGGACTAACAACGCAAAATACTTAACGGACTTAACTAACGCCCATCCAAAATAGGGACCAAAAGTGTGCATAGTTTCAAAATTAGATACTTGTGGTGTAATAAAAGTGACTTAGGGACTAAAGTTGTTATATTGGGCAAACCATAGGGACCAAACGTGTAATTTTTTCTAAAATAAAACTAGGCTGAAAAGGAGTTTAAGGGTATTTTTGGTCAATTGGTTGTCTGACTGAGGCGAGCGCTCATTTTTCACCGAACAACATTATGTTGTTATCATCCCATTAAGTAAAAATGAAATAATCCAATGTCTTTTCTTATTAAGAGTTGATGTTATTATCCCATTAAGTAAAAATGAAATAATTTCATGTCTTTTCTTATTAAGAGTGTTCCTCGTTAAGTTAACCAGCTGAGAAGAAGCACCCCCTTACTCAGTTAATCTCGTTCAGAAACTTTGGGTTTTTACATTAGCTTTTAACTTGTGTTCATTAAGCACGTTCTGATGGATTGATTAATTGATATCGTACAATCTTCTATACGGCTGGTTTATCATATAGTACTAGCTAAAAGAGGTGAAATTCACGAGTATTTTAAAGATACACTAAAAAAAACAAAAAACAAAAAAAAAACAAAAAAAATGACATGTATATTAAGCATATTTAGCCTTTGATAAAGAAACACATTAGTATACGCAGTTAGAAGAAAAATCGTATAGATGATATATATTTCTAATCAATTCACAAAAAGTCAAATAAGAAAAAGATAACATAAAATTGCATAAAAGGGAAGGGTACCATCACATTGTTGGCTCGTCATTCCCATGTGGCACCACAAATGGCGACGCCATTGTCTTGTTACGGCACTATAGTAGACTCTCGCCATTTCCTGCGTGACTGAAGTCACACTCGCCAATGTAGTCTATCTTTTAAATTTTTGACCGTTTGCCAAATGCAATGGCTAGTAACTTTTTTTTTTTTTTTTTTTTTTTTTTTTAATAAATTAAAACTATTAAACTTTAACACACTATATAAATCCAAATATACAACCATTTTTACACACAATTACTTTTCATCTTCATTTAGAAAAAAAATGTCTCAACAACCTACCGATCAATTTTTTCAAAATCTTCTCAATATATTACAACAATCATCCTCGTCTAACCCTCCGACACCTTCATCCGAATACTCGTCATCTTCTCAATATCCTCCGCTTGATACCTGTTAGGAATTATTGTAACAGTATGGTTCCTGCTGATCAGGTTCCTGCTGATAGTATTTTTGTTTCTGTTGTTAGTAACAGTTACTGCTGATAGTGCAGTTACTGTTGATAGTTAGTTTTGTTTCTACGGATAGTAGTATCCGTATTATTAGTAATTAGTTAGGATATGCATGAGTTATTTTAAGAAGAGATAATGCATATCGTTTACGTGTTTTGTAAGCTGCAGAATTAGGGTTTCTCATAGTATAAAAGAAACCTGCGGCTAGGGTTTATGTACATGTTTTGAACACATTATTAGAAAATAATATAGATCCATAGAGGATCAAGAGTTTTGTGTTTATTGTCTTCTTTAACTCTTGTGTTCATATTCCGCATGGACATAAGTTTAACAGATATTCTCTATAGTTTGCTTGTGATTACACAGGTTTAATATTTGTTCATTAACGCTCGTAAGATCTATCTGGGACTGATCCAACAAGTGGTATCAGAGCCTTGTGAGAATCTCTAAAAGAAGATTTCCTTTACTCTCAAAACCCTCAACACTCTTTAACAATGTCAACTTCAGACTCAGACAATGAGAAGGAAAAGCCTGAGTCATCTAACAATTCAACAACTCAGTCTCAAACAATTCAGCAGGTTGTTACCACCATGTCAAACAACAATGCAAAGTTTCCTTATCTGAAGAAGGATGAATACGACATCTGGGCAATGAAGATGGAAAATTATATCACCAATAATGATTACCATCTCTGGAACATTGTTCTGAAGGGCAACAGTAAGAAGAAGACTGGAAGAGATACTGATGCGAATGTGATAATTCTTCCAGTAGCAACTACTGAAGAACATATTGCTCTTCAGAGGGAAACGAAGGCTAGGACTACCTTGCTCCAAGCACTTTCATATGAACATATGAGTGACTTCCATCATCTTGATGATGCAAAAGAGATCTGGAGAGCAATCAAGGCAAGGTTTGGAGGTAACGAAGAGTCCAAGAAGATGAGGAAGACTATGCTCAAGCAGAGCTTTCAAGAGTTCACAATTTCTGAAGAAGAAGGCATACACAAGGGGTATGACATGTTTCAGAAAATCTTGAGCCAGCTTAATCAGATGAAGTCCAAATCTACTAGAAAATCAAAATCTAGTAATGTGTTAGAGGATGTGCTTTACTCTTTTGTTGCTGAGAGTGAACCTCAACAGCAGCTTGCTTATGAGGATTTTGAACAGATGGATAAATGGGACTTGGAGGAGTTGGACATAAAATGGCAGATGGCTATGCTTGCTGTAAAAGTCAACAGGTTTGAGAAGAAGTCTGGGAGGAAGATCAGTTATCAGGGAAGGGAGGCAACCATGTTTGACAGAAAGAAGATTAGGTGTTTTGAATGCAATCAAATTGGTCACTTTGCCAGAGAATGCCCAGATAAGAAGGGAAGTGATAGGAGAAGATATTCTGCATTCAAGCTCAAGGAGACTGAAGAACCTAAACCTGCAGCTCTGGTGTCTGTGGATTGATTGCTTGACTGGACTGGCCATGAAACTGAAGGAAAGGAGGACAGTTCTCCTCGGACTGGATAGCTTGCTGAGACTAGGGATGCTGATGAGACTGGAGATGCTGAGGAGTTTGTACTGATGGGGATCACATCTCAGGTACATAATTGTATATTTGGTTGTAATGATAGATATAATGCCCTTAAAATAGAATTTGATGACATTGATGGCCAATATAAAGAAAATTTTATTCAGGTTCAAGCCTATAAGAAAACTGTTAAAACTTTAGAAAAGCAAAAGGTTTGGTACCAACAAAATCAATTGGCCCTTGAGGAGAGCATTAAGGTGCTAGAGAGAGATTTGGAGAACACCACTAACTTGTTAAAATTCTATGAGAAAGAAAATGTAAAAGTTAATGTAGAAAAATAGGATCTAAAGACTAAGTTAGATAAAGAGGTGGCTAGACATAAAGAGTGGCAAGAACAAGCTAAAAATCTAGACAAATTAAGGAGAAACTTTATGTCTGTAAGAACTAAGATGGGGTTGGGCTTCAAGGATTATATTGATCCAGATGAGGTATATGACCCTAATGACTATAGTGTTTTTAATCTTGTCACTGATGAAGAGGAAGAAAAATATCGAAAACCTTTTGAATTTGTAAAACAAGGTGAAATGCATATTGTTCCTTCCTCAATCAATGGTATTGTTAGACCACCTAACCCAGACTCAGACTTGGATGAATCACATATGACCTATGGCCAAAATTCTGATGACTTATCTGAAACTGGCAGTGATACTAATGATTTTGTCTCTTGTTCTTCCAGTGATAGGACCTCGGAGACCCATTTTAAAGACTTTGCCAGTTGTGATTCAAGTGAAGAGTCTACAACCCCTAGTCGGCCTCACCCAAGCCTTTACCAGTTGACCTACCCCCAAGAGTTGCTGTTAATGAATCTTCTTCAAAGACAGCTTATTTCAAAAACATTTCTTGTTCTTTTGATTTTGTTAAAAACAATTCTGATTTTGGTTGTGATTTGAATAAGTTTGTTTATAATAAGACTTCTCATGTTGTGAACAAGACTTTTAAGAGGAAATCATGTTTTGTTAGTGGTAGTACATTTCATCTTATTAAAGATTGTGATTTTTATGAGAAACAAATGGGTGGTTGTACGTATCAACAGAAGCATAGACCAATATGGAATGATGTGACTAATATTCCTCCATTTGTTCCTTCTGGAAAACATGTGAGGACTAGCAGAACCAATCCTGCTGGTAGACCAGTTCCTGCTGGTACACCAGTTTCTGCTGGTAACCCAGTTTCTGCCGATAGACCATTTTCATCATGTTGGAGAAGAAAGGTTCCTAGGCCATTAATCAGACCAACAAGTACTTATTTTCAAAATAGATATAGGCCTGTTAATAATGACCCATTGAATAAAAGGGGGGGCAAGGTGGGATACTGTTGTTAAGACCTCAGCAGGTTGCTCTTGGAGACAAAATAAACCATCTTTCATGAAGGATTCCAAGAACAATGGTGGATCTCATCAATCTGCAGGTTTTTCTAATCTGATCCACAAGGCAGGCCCAAGTCAGTAATGACTTGGGTCTCCATGTATACTAATGTTGTTGTATATCTTTTAACTTGTAGGATGATCCTCATACAAATAAAGATTTAGGTATTGTTGATAGTGGGTGTTCTAGGAGTATGACAGGGAACAGGGAAAGATTGCATGATTTTGTCCCTATTCATGGAGGCACTGTTACTTTTGGAGGAGGAGATGGCAGAATAACAGGGAAATGAACCATTAGAACTTCCAAGCTGGACTTTGAAAATGTGTACTATATGGAAGAACTTAGAAACTTCAATCTATTTTCTGTGTCTCAAATATGTGACAAGAAGAATAGTGTTCTTTTCACTGATACTGAATGTCTTGTGCTTTCTAAAGACTTTCAAATACCTGATGACAGTCAAGTAATGCTGAAGGTACCAAGGAAACATAATCTATATACATTCAATCTTAATGATGTCCAGCCTGAAGGAGAGTTGGCTTGTTTGGTGGCTAAAGCATCCTTGGATGAATCTAACAAATGGCATAGAAGGATGGCTCATGTTAATTTCAAGACTATCAACAAGCTGGCAAAACATGGTTTAGTTCATGGTCTTCCTTCCAAAGTCTTCACTAATGAGCATAATTGTGTGGCTTGCAACAAGGGAAAATAGCACAAAGTTTCTTACAAATCCATTACTGCTGTTAGCACAATTTCATATGCTTTGCAGCTTCTTCACATGGACCTCTTTGGTCCCACATCTATCAGAAGCATTGATCACAAATACTATTTTCTGGTGGTTACTGATGACTACAACAGGTTTTGCTGGGTATTCTTTTTGGGAACTAAGGATGAAACATTTCAGGTTCTTCAAAACTTTATTGCCCTAGTTGAGAACCAGCTGAATAAAAAGGTTAAAGCCATAAGGTGTGACAATGGGACAAAGTTCAAGAATGCCAAATTAATTGAACTTTGTGGAACTAAGGGGATAAAAGGGGACTACAGTAATGCCAGGACTCCACAACAAAATGGAGTTGCTGAAAGGAATAATAGAACCCTCATTGAAGCAGCAAGATCTATGCTTGCTGATTCTAAGTTACCTACCATGTTATGGACTGAAGCAGTCAGTTCTGCCTGTTATGTTTTGAACAGGGTTTTGATAACTCATCCTCACAATAAGATACCTTATGAACTTCTGACTGGGAAGATTCCTACCATTAGTTACTTTAAGCCTTTTGGTTGTCATGTGACTATCTTAAACACCAATGATCATTTGGGCAAATTTGAAGGGAAAGCTGATGAAGGTTTTGTAGTTGGATACTCTGCTCATAGTAAGGCTTACAGGGTGTACAATATATCTGCCAAGAGGATAGAAGAAACACTTAATCTAAGATTTCTGGAGGATAAACCTAATGTTCAGGGTGCTGGTCAGGAACGGTACTTTGATCTTAACTATTTAACTGATCACTTAGGTTATACGTATTTCAAATCTAATCATTCTGCAGGTCCCCAAGTTCCATCAACTAACATTGCAGGTTTCTCAGATGATGATTCAGATTCAGATTGTGATGAACAACTTATAGTTGTTCCTTCCTTTCCTACTAACCACTTTTCAGGTACTGGGGACAAGGATTCTTCTGGTGAAAAACAAAGTGATTTAGGGTATGCAGAAGAACTTGTGAAGCTTCAACGCCAAGATCATGCAGCTAAGGATGATGCTGAAAAGAATGGTTATGAATTCTCCAAAGACACCGAGGAACTCTTAAGGCAGGCAACTATTGAAGCCCGCAGGAACCTGGAAGCTGCTAATAATGCATCTATTCCTGCTGGTAATGTTACTGATCCTGCTGGTCAGAATGCTGCTGATAAAGTTTTTTCTGCTGGTAATGGGTCAATTGTTGTTGAACGTAATTCTGTTGGTAGTGTTCATGTTCCTCCTGCTAGTGATATTGTTCCTGCGGTTCCCTCCAGTACTCGATCTGTTGATACTCTGGGTTTAGATGATTCTCCTGCTAGATTTCCAAGTCCATCTGATCTGGCCAATTTTCAATATTCAAGCTCTGAATTGGACGGCATTCATCATTTGTCAAGAACAGGCATATTTGATTCTTCTTCATATGATGATGACTTTGGCCCAACGCTTAATAACTTGGCCACCTCATTTGATGTTAGTCCTAATGTTACAAAAAAGGTTAACACTGTTGATGCAGGTTTTACTGACCAGGTCTTAATATTTATATTGTCTCGCTATACCTATGGTCTACCCTAATGCCATAACGAGCAGTGTACCCGGTCGTGTGTAGTGTAGTAAATGGTAAAGCCGAGGTCGTCCCAAGAGCTATATGTGTCGGTTAATTACTAAGTCTAATTGTCACAGATAATTAATGGTTTGATAGGGTTTTAATTAATTAAACTACTAATGCAGAATATAAAAGCAAATAAATGGTGGAAGGGAAATCAATAGAGGAATAGTGGTGCTAACCTAGTTAATCCTCCTAACTAGTTATGTCTACGTCTACCTACTTCCAATTACTTCAGGTGGGGTCAAATTCGAGAGGACAACATTTGGTCAATTCGCCCTAACCTATCAGCAAAGATGCCACCACAGGAGAAATCAGGCGCACCGTCATAAGTCATGTTGTTCCTGGTCCCCTAAGACAAGTCATTAAGTACCGCTACATGCTAGATTCTAAATAGTGAGTGCCCGGCCGTTAGGAACTTAGACACTACACCCCCCCCCCCCATTCTTAAGTTCATCCAAATGATAGGTGATCAGTTGGTCAAATCGCACAAGTAGAAAGGGTCGTCAGTTGGTCATATCTTACCCTTCCCGTCTCAGTCCGCTCACCTAGGGTCAATTGGTCATATCTCCTAGGCAATTGGCCTCTATCGCCATTCAAAACTACCAAACCAGGGGTGACTACCAAAGAACTATGCATGCATACACTTAGAAATAATTGTACGGAAGTAAAGGTAAACGCAAACAAAACAATTAAGGAATCATAACTAGGCTAACACCAAAGGGTGCTTAGCCGCTCATATTAATCATGCACATCAATTCAATATTCAAAGGTACGAAATACATGAATTGAAAGTAAAAGAAATAATAAACGCTAAAGCTTATCGTAATGATGTGACTTCTCCCTTGGAAACAGCTCCGTATGCTTCTCTAGACCTCCCTTGAGCTTTTTCCCACGTTCTCAGAGTGTTTTGTGTGGAATGGGATGCTTTGAAATGCTAGAATTCGTGGGGTATTTATAGGCCAGGTCTGGGTTACGGCGTAACCAATAGATGAGTTACGCCGTAACCTTCTATTTCTCCGTAAATGCACTAGATCTGCTAGTTACGGCGTAACCTTATAAGTAGTTACGCCGTAGTCTTCAATAAACTCGGTTAGGTCGTAAGTGATGCAGTAGTTACGGCGTAAGTATCAGCGGCGTGGAACCTCTTTTGACCTAATGGAGTTACGTCGTAACTTTTGGGAGGAGTTACGCCGTAACCTCTTGATAAGTTGGACTTCTGGGTCACGCAATAGTTACGGCGTAATGTGAGAGATGAGTTACGCCGTAACTTCTTCAAAATAAGCATAATGTGATAAATCTTTAGTAATGTTTCCATTTCCGCGTCTCTTTAGCTCCAATGCTCGTAAATTACCTGAAAGTGGAAAACAAGCGTAAATCCATATAAATGATATAAATAACGAGCATTAACGGGGGAAATTGACACTTAACATTCAGGACTATTTGATGTTATCAAATATCCCCCCACTTGAACTCTACTTGCCCTCAAGTAGACCTTATTAGATAGATTCCTAAAAAGATATCTCCCAAAACCTAGAAAATATGAGTTTAAAAATCCCTTATGCTAGAATAAAACAAAGCCGAACACCTCACGAAAGGGGAACAAACACTCAAATCTCTCAACTATTCTAAGTGTCAATTTCGGGGTGATCACTCAATCGCACAGTCATAGCATGTATTCTATCATAAGCTTGGCGGTTACACAAATCTCCACCACTAGAGTTAAGGGCTAAACAATTCTCGAAGGCAATATGGGTAGACACGACAAAGGTTAAGGGGTGACTCGTCATTGCTAACATGTCACGGCGAAATGGACAAAATCAATGATACATGACCAAATCCATGGCCAAGACACCAAAGATTGCTCGCTGCATCACCTAGACATGCTTCATGACTAAAGGGTAGGATAAGACATGGGATATATAATTGATGTAAAATGAAAAACAAGCAGGTAGTCTATATCTATAACTAAGTCATCACCACTTACCGTCCGCCCAAAGTTCAAGCTTAGAAGTCTTAGAGACTGGATCATGAAATGCAAGGTAGATGTGTCATTAGAGGACGTCGTGATGGGCACACTACCTTTTCTTCTTCAGTTGGTATAACTCCAACTCCAATCTTCAAATGTGACCGAGGTGGCCTCCTCGATACTAAACAATAAAGTTCATACTATAGTGCTTATAACATCGCACTTTACAAAATCATAACTCAATCAACTATTATTTTTTTATTTTATTTTTATTTTTTTTTCGAAATTATTATTATTATTTTTTTATTTTTTTATTTTTTGAACATAACATGATAACATAACATCCCCCCACTTGAGATGAACAATGGGAATTCGGGGGGTCTTCAATGATCTTCATAATTGTTTTCGATGAAAGCGTGATTTCCAAACCTTTCCACTCGAACCTTGAACTTAGGCAAATGATGACTTCCCAATTACAAATAAAGACTACAGGGTAGGCTAAGGTGTAAGGGTGTAACGAAACAATATATTGGGGTGAAAAAATGAAAGGAATGACTCAGAAGGGTGTATCTAGGGGTATTTTGCACTAAAGGGGAGTGCAACAAAAGGGTTTCACATGGGGGTCGAAAAGTCGAGGTGACTAATCAAAAGACTCACAATGGTAGGCTGTTTGGGTGATAATCCTATAATACTGCCTTCTAAAACTGAAAAGTCCAAATACATCGAGCTAACTCAACATACCTCGTCTATGGTCTCGAAATGATGCAAAGGCCAAGTTCTAAAGTTTACAAGCTACCGGCACACTCATAATTTGGTGGATTTGGGGTAAAATATTGGAAACGGATAAGGCTAATCTCACCATGTAATATCAAGGGTTGTATGTGCTCGGCTAAGGTCTAATCTAGTTAGGTTCGGAAAAACATGTCAAAATTTTAAAAATGGCATAATTTTTCAAAATAAACTAGAAAAATGAGGGCGAAATAAAGTTCAAGAGATAATTCTACTCCCGTCCCCACACTTGAATTGTACAAAGTCCCTTTTGTACTAGGCATTAAAATAAAGGTGAAGAGAAAGGTAGAATTAGAGCGAGAACTTCCCTGAAATTTGCTCCAAAAAGAAGAAGGCCCACGAGAAAGGATCGTGCCTTCGTTTAAGCGTCATGAACAAACTTCAATCCCTGAAATCACAATACCGACAAGCATAATTCTAAAAAGAAAAAATAAAATGAAAAAAAAAACCTAACTCACTTTCGTAGGAATCACGGTTGCATTTAGCGAATGCAACAAGCCTTTTAAACCACTTGGTGTCCCAAGTGGACGAGTGAAGTCTCGTGAGGGTTTACAGGGAACACACCCACAAAGTTCATTTAAAAACTAATACAAGGTTACTGTGTTTTAAAATGAAAGAATTATAGCAGAGGAGAGTTACGTCGTAACTCCTATGAGAGAGTTACGCCGTAACTGGCAAAACCTGGTATGAGTTGTGAAGCGAATAGTTACGGCGTAACCACTGAGATGGTATTACGCCGTAATTGGTAATGCGTCAAGAATTCTGCTGCTAAAATGTTAGTTACGGCGTAATCACCAAGATGAGTTACGCCGTAACTCTGTTCAGATCAGCAACTGTAGCAGTAATTACTTCATTGTTTCCTGCAAAAATGGTTAGAAAACACAAAACCCAACAGAAATGAAATAAAAACAAAAGAAAGGGATAATTCGGGTTGTCTCCCGAAAGAGCACTTTTCTTTATTTACGAGTCTTTAAGTTAGACTCTTAGCCGTGGGCTACCAGTGTTTGTCCGTCATCTCGTGGACTGGGCAATCTCCATGTTGAAGCCAGCTGATCAAATTCTCATCCCGTTTGTATCCTTCTCCAAGTTCTAAACACCCTAAGTAAAAAATTTTGATCTTTTGGTAGGGGTGATCAAAACCTTTGGCCTTATCTTCTTCACTAATACCAAGCAGCGGTCTAGCATAACTCAACTGTCTTTTAGTCCAATTTTTAAAGTTTTTGACAGTCCTTGGCATTTTGAAAACAGTTTTATCATCGCCAATCTTTAACCAAACCAGCCCTTCCTTCTCATTTTTATCAAGCCCAGATATTTCTTTAAAGGGTTTTCCGAAAATCACTCCAGTCAGCCCATCTGCCATGAATTCGCTAACATCATCCAAAACCACAAAGTCGACTAGAAACGAGTGTGTTCCTACAAAAACTCGTATGTTTGTTGCTATCCCGAGGAAGTTGTTTCCTTTGTAATCAAGCTCCTTTTCCATAACCTGGTTGTAGCACTCCTTAGAGATAATGTTGACTGGGGAATCTGTGTCGATAAATGGGTGCCAATTTTGCATGAGATCTTCAGATACTAGGGATTCCTATGATGGATTCGTGCCCCCATCTCATAAAACTGCGGTAGGTCCGATTGCAAGAATGTTTTTTCAGAGTTGTCTTGCCAATGGGTCATCTCGACATCACTAAAGAGGTCTTCAACACTTAATCCTAAGTTATCTTCTTCCTCAAAATTCACGAAAACATCAAAATCCTTCCCCGAGTCAACCTCTCCAGGATCCAGGGGGTCGCTAAGAAACTTTTCAAGGGCTTCACCAAAATCCCCCACTGGGTCAATTGCACACACCTTCTCCGGGGTAGACAAATGTTCATTAGGTCCGAATGTGGCGATCTCTCCCTTAGCTTCCAGAGTCAATTTTCCGGCAAAGACATCCACTTTAGTGTGAGCAGTAGCAAGCATGGGTCTTCCTAAAATGACAGGTATCTTGTTGTCTTCCGGGATATCAAGAATCACAAAATCTATTGGGAAAAGGAATCTCTTTATCTTCACTAATACATTTTCAACAATTCCTAATGGTGATTGCATGGATCGATCGGACATTTCAATTTTCATCTTGGCCGGTTTTAAGTCGCCAATTCCCATTCGCAAAAACATCGAACGAGGCATTATACTAATACTAGCTCCAAGATCTGCCAGGGCGTTACACATGTTTAGGCTCCCGATATAGCAAGGGAGAGTAAAGCATCCTGGATCTTTTTCCTTTTGTGGTAGCTCGTTCCTCAAAACCGTTGAGCATCTTTCGTTGAGGCGAATAGTCTCATCATAACTTAATTCCCGCATAGTATCATGACGATTAGTATCATTAGGAGGGTTTACCAGCAAAGCTTGGTCCAAAAGTGATTGTTTCTCCATGCTGATCCTTCGCTTAACCTTTTCTGAAAAGGTCAAAGGTTCTTCGAGGATAGTTTCTACAGTGTGGACAACTTCTTCCTCCCGAGCTGCTAGGTAATCAGAGATGGCTTCTGAACATGAACTAACACTTTTCTCTAATCTTTTTATCCTATCATCGTGAATTTTAATAGAAGAGACTGTATTATCCACGAATGCTTTCATCATCTTTTCTATCCTATCGTCGCGCTCTCTTGATTCTTTGATGTGGTCAAGAATCTTTTTCTCAATATTGTTCATGGTATTGGTCTCAAATACACTTTTAACTTTCTCAACCCTACATGCTTCAGCTTCTCTTTCCAATCTTCGTTTTTCAAAAATTTCCCCGTAATTGTATTCTTGCTTCGTTATTGTCTTCATTACCTTATGATCGAAGTTATCTCTCGGTCCGTATCCAGTATCCATGTGCCACTTGTAGCAATGTTCAGAAATCCGCTGAATACATTCCAAGGCCTGATCAGGAGTCATGCTAGGAATAGGTCTTGGTGAATCAAGGAGTTCTCGTGTTTGCGCATTAATCCCCTGATAGAAGACGTATACGATCTGATGTTTGTTTAAATCATGAGTAGGGCATCGATATAGAAGTTCATTAAATCTTTCCCACGCTTGGTACAACGTTTCTTCTCTAATCTGCACGAATTGATAGATTTTCCCAAGAAGCCTAGCCATTTTTGAAGGAGGGCAAAATTGTTGGACGAACTCCTTTCTTAGTTTTCCCAATGCTTCTTTACTTTCACTAGGAAGTTTGTTATACCATCTTTTTGCTATTCCAGTGAGAGTCATAGGAAAAATCCTTGCATTGACTCAATAACTTTGAGTACCCCTGACGTTGAAAAGAGAGGATAAGTGGAGAACTTCATCTACGTGATCCTGAACGTCCTCATCTTCGTCTCCAGAAAACTTAAGCTCATGTAACTCTCGAATAATATGATCTGGGATGGAGTATTTTTCGGTAGGAGAATCATTAGTGAAGCTTCGTTTGCAGTTATCGTTTGGTCGATCCAAATACTGCTCCATGGTAAGGTCATTGATATTATTTTCATTGATGACCTCTGGTTCTGTGTCCGACTGGTCTGATTCGTAAAATGAGAGGATGTTGTGAATAGGAACCGGAGAATAGATCCTCTTTTTCTGAAATTGCTTCTCCGGGTCAACAAATAGGGTAGCCAGAAAGGGCCTAGAGCTGTGAGTCTTGTATCCTGACATTATCATAAAGAAAATTAAAAACATACTTAATATGAAATCCTAAAATAGCTCCCCGGCAGCGGCGCCAAAAACTTGATGCAGATTTTACTGACCAGGTCTTAATATTTATATTGTCTCGTTATACCTATGGTCTACCCTAATGCACTAACGGGCAGTGTACCCGGTCGTGTGTAGTGTAGTAAATGGTAAAGCCGAGGTCGTCCCAAGAGCTATATGTGTCGGATAATTACTAAGTCTAATTGTCACAGAATATTAATGGTTTGATAGGGTTTTAATTAATTAAACTACTAATGCAGAATATAAAAGCAAATAAATGGTAGAAGGGAAATCAATAGAGGAATAGTGGTGCTAACCTAGTTAATCCTCCTAACTAGTTATGTCTACGTCTACCTACTTCCAATTACTTCAGGTGGGGTCAAATTCGAGAGGACAACATTTGGTCAATTCGCCCTAACCTATCAGCAAAGATGCCACCACAGGAGAAATCAGGCGCACCGTCATAAGTCCTGTTGTTCCTAGTCCCCTAAGCCAAGTCATTAAGTACCGCTACATGCTATATTCTAAATAGTGAGTGCCCGACCGTTAGGAACTTAGACACTACACCCCCAATTCTTAAGTTCATCCAAACGATAGGTGATCAGTTGGTCAAATCGCACAAGTAGAAAGGGTCGTCAGTTGGTCATATCTTACCCTTCCCGTCTCAGTCCGCTCACCTAGGGTCAGTTGGGCATATCTCCTAGGCAATTGGCCTCTATCGCCATTCAAAACTACCGAACCAGGGGTGACTACCAAAGAACTATGCATGCATACACTTAGAAATAATTGTACGGAAGTAAAGGTAAACGCAAACAAAACAATTAAGGAATCATAACTAGGCTAGCACCAAAGGGTGCTTAGCCTCTCATATTAATCATGCACATCAATTCAATATTCAAAGGTACGAAATACATGAATTGAAAGTAAAAGAAATAATAAACGCTAAAGCTTATCGTAATGATGTGACTTCTCCCTTGGAAACAGCTCCATATGCTTCCCTAGACCTCCCTTGAGCTTTTTCCCACGTTCTCAGAGTGTTGTGTGTGGAATGGGATGCTTTGAAATGCTGGAATTCGTGGGGTATTTATAGGCCAGGTATGGGTTACGGCGTAACCAATAGATGAATTACGTCATAACCTTCTATTTCTCCGTAAATGCACTAGATCTGCTAGTTACGGCGTAACCTTATAAGTAGTTACGCCGTAGTCTTCAATAAACTCGGTTAGGTCGTAAGTGATGCAGTAGTTACGGCGTAAGTATCAGCGGCGTGGAACCTCTTTTGACCTAATGGAGTTACGTCGTAACCTTTTGGAGGAGTTACGCCGTAACCTCTTGATAAGTTGGACTTCTAGGTCACGCAATAGTTACGGCGTAATGTGAGAGATGAGTTACGCCGTAACTTCTTCAAAATAAGCATACTGTGATAAATCTTTAGTAATGTTTCCATTTCCGCGTCTCTTTAGCTCCAATGCTCGTAATTTACCTGAAAGTGGAAAACAATGGAAAACAAGCGTAAATCCATATAAATGATATAAATAACGAGCATTAACGAGGGAAGTTGACACTTAATATTCAGGACTATTTGATGTTATCAACTGTTCAACCACAATCTCTAATTATTGGTGATCCTACTTCATCTATTCAAACTAGAAGTAAGGTGAAGCAGACAAAGTTTGGAGAAACTACATTTCTTAGCTACATTCAGGATCAACATAGGAACAATCACATAGACTATCAGCATTGTCTATTTGCTTGTTTCCTCTCTCAAGTTGAACCTACCAGTGTTGCACAGGCTTTAGCAGATGAAGATTGGGTTGCTGCTATGCAAGAAGAGATGCAACAGTTTTTGAATCAAAATGTTTGGGAGCTTGTTCACTTACCTACTGGGAAGTATGCAATTGGAACAAAATGGATTCTGAAGTGTAAAAGAGATGCAAGGGGGATTGTGGTAAGGAATAAGGCTAGGTTGGTTGCTCAAGGTCACAGGCAAAAAGAGGGCATTGATTATGATGAAGTGTTTGCTCTTGTATCAAGAGTTGAAGCAATCAGACTCTTCTTGGCTTTTGCTTTCTACATGGGCTTCATGGTTTATCAGATGGATGTTAAAAGTTCCTTCCTATATGGTGAAATTGAAGAAGAAGTTTATGTGACTCAGCCCAAAGGCTTTGTGGACCCTCATAATCCAAATATGGTTTACAAAGTGGTTAAAGCACTCTATGGACTTCATTAAGCACCAAGAGCTTGGTATGCTAGGCTCTCCTCATTCCTGCTGAAACATGGTTACAGGAGAGGTGCTATTGATAAGACCCTCTTTATCAAGAAGAACTCCAGGGATATCATCCTTGTCCAAGTCTTTGTGGATGACATTATCTTTGGTTCCACCAAAGAATCTTGGTGTAGGGAATTTGAGGAGCTGATGAAGAGTGAGTTTGAAATGAGTGCTATGGGTGAGCTTACCTTCTTCTTGGGTCTTAAGGTTAAGCAACAGTCAGATGGTATTTTCATCAGTCAAGAGAAATATGTATATGACATCCTCAAGAAGTTTGATTTGGAAAATATGAGGACTGCAACTACTCCTTATGAAGCCCCAAAGCGTAAGTCAAACACTGAACCAGATGCTGCTGCTAGTTGTTGTGGTCAGGTACTTTGGATACAAAAACAGTTATTGGATTATGAGTTCAATTTTATAAACACTAAAATCTTTATAGACAACCAAAGTACGATTTGCATTGTTAAAAATCCTGTTTTTCATTAGAGAACTAAACATATTGAAATCAGACACCATTTTATAAGGGATGCTAATGAAAAACATCTTATTCCAGTGGTTAAAATTCACACTGATGATAATGTAGCTGATTTGTTGACTAAAGCTTTTGATGGTCCAAGGTTTCAGTTTTTGGTTGTCCATATTGGCATGATCAACCCCTGATTGTTGTGTTTGAGGGGAGGATTATGCCTAAGGGGAGGATTTTATGGTGTATATTTTGCATATATTTGTATATATTTGTTTTGTATATTATGTGTACTACTAACCTTTTTTCAGATCTAATTTCAAACACACAATCAGTAGCAAAGATTAAACTACAAGCATAAAAGTCTTTTATTCATAGATAAAACACTGCATTCTAAGATGCAGTGTAAAATTACAAGACTTTATCATTACTACTGATGATTACATCAAGACTCCATCATAACAAGCTTCACAAAAGACTCCTCCAGACTCCAGCTTTCATCTCCCAGGCACCTACTCTGGCCTCCTCTTTGCCCACTCTGGCATCCTCTGATGCTCCTTTCCCCACCTACTGATGAAGTCCCACACTTTGGGAGCAGCAAGACCAACCACTTGAGCCATTTTCTCAGGAGTTGGGTTGGAGGGTCCTGGTCTTGGATAAGCAGGGACTGCATCTGGAACTGAAGAAGGTGGCACAATAGCAAGAGGAGCTACATTCACAGGGTTGGAAGACCCATCATATTCATCATCTGTATTAGAATAAGCTGAGACAAAGCTCGGCATGGAATTCAGCTCAGAACCAGAGTCTTCAGCTTTGGAAGGTGCAGAAGGTTGATCTTCAGATGAACTTTCAAGAGGTGCTGGTGATGGTGGAGGGTTTGTTGACATGAACCTCAGGTTGGTGTTGTAGGGAGGAAAGTAGTATAACCAGCCATCATTGGATGATGTCTCCTCAGATGAGTCTGAAGATATCTCAATCGGATGGTTGGGAGAGTTGTTTATGGTGGTTAGGTTGGTAAGTAATTGGCGTGTTAGGGTTATTTGATGTGTATGTGAGTTATGAGGCAAGGGGTTGGTTATATAGGCAAAGTCAAGGTGCAATCTTTGGTTGTTAGAATTTATGGAAGTAATGGCTTGGTTGGTGTTTGAATTAATAAGGGTTAAGACTGAAGACTTTTAATGTGCAGTTAAGTATAGCAGGGTTTGACTTTTCTCCATTCCTGTTGGTTTCATAGGTGTTTTTGCTGATGAGGGATGGTTTCTGCTGGTAGAATCGGATTGATAACAGTGGTCAAACTTGCAGTTGTTTCGGCTGATTGACTAAATGGTTTCTGCTGATTTGACTTTCGATTGCTACTGGTTGTGTATAATTGGGAATTAAATTTGGGATTTAATTAAATTCAAAATTGGTCAAAGATTCGTTGCGAGTGTTTTGCTGATTTAAAAGGTTATTTTAAGTAACTTACTTAAATAACCAATTACTGATATCCCACGACCTAATCGCACAATTCCCTCTCATTTTGAAACATCACCCATCTTCAACCTTCTCGGATCATTCAATGGCGTCACTGGCTTTCAAAGGCGATCACAATAAAGTTGCATTCTTTGAAAAAGCCAAAGGGAGTGATTTATATGATCCTATGATTGAGTTCTTGATGCGTTCCAAACTCAGGTATGCTCTAACCTTTTGTCCGTCTATTGTTTATGACTCTTTAGTCAAGCAATTTTGGGTCACAGCTCATGAGCAATCTCCTGAGGGTCAACCCAAGGAGATTGTGGCCACTATAGATGGACAAGAGTATGTCATCACTGAGTCTCTCATAAGGACTCAGTTAAAATTAGATGATGAAGGAGGTGTCTTTGACAATAATAGAGAAGAAATCATCACTGGTTTGGCCAGCTTAGGGTATCCCATTGATGGAAAGTTCATATGGTATAAAACAAATTTTGCCCTAAATGGAGATTTCTTGTTCATACCCTCCTTCAGTGTTTAAGTCCTAAGTCTAGGGGTTGGGATCAGTTCTCTAGCTCAATTGCTACTGCTATAATTTGTTTAGCTCAGGGGAGAGATTATAATTTTTCAAAATATATCTTTGAGGAAATGCTTAAAAACATAAAGGATACCAAACATAAATTCTTAATGTATCCTAGATTTCTTCAAATAATTTTAGGCATTGAAACCTCAGATCAATCCCCTAGAGTAATTGGAAAATTAACTGCTAAATTGTTTGCTACCATGAAAACCAATTTTGCTGGAGAACATAGACCCCTGTTACCTACTATGTTGCCCTCTGGCAATGTAGGTGCTGGTGCAGCTGAAGCTGCTGGTGGCAATGAGCCATCTAATGTTGAGGCTACTGGTGACACTATGTCATCCATTCCCAATGTTGTTGGTGCCTCTGCATCAGTTGCAGCTGATATTGGGGCCTCCATTGCTCCTGATGCATCTGCATCAGTTGCCACTGATAGCCAGCAACCCCCATCCCCTGCACCTATAGCCCCACCATCTCCTCATCCTCTGACTCAGAAGGTTTATGACTTAGAGGCTCAATTAAAAGAAACAAGGAATGAGCTTCAGGATACTAAGAAATCACTTGGTGGAGCTATTGTTAAACTGGTTGGGAGAGTACAAGAGTTGGAAAATAGATTGCATAAGAGAAGGAGTAAGGTTGTTGAGTCAGAGGATGAGGAGGAAATTGACTAAGAAGCATTACATGTCTTGGCTTCAGTTTCTTTGGATGTCACTGCAACTAAGAGGGATCATGTTTCTGAGCTTGTTGTTCCTCCAGAGTTTAAGGTCTTTACAAGGCGAAGGACTCACATGAAAAGAACCAAGAAATCTTTTGGACTATCAGCATTTGAAAGGTTCAAGTCTGTTGCTTCTGATGGTCCTATGGATTCTTCTGATGGTCCTATTGCTGCTGATAAGGAGAAGGTTCCCTCTGACACAGTGCCTGATCCTGCTGATACTATTGGTATTGATAAGTCTATTCATGCTGATATTTCTTCCAATGCTCCTGAGATACCAGTTTCTGTGTCTTTTGATCCCAAGGATCCTACTGATGCTGTACCAGTATTTGTTCCTGCTGTGGATAAGGGCAAGGCTCCTATGGTTGAAGAAGAAATGGATCCTGTTGCTTTTAAGGCTGAACAAGAAAGACTTTTTAGACTTCATGAAATTGAGAAGGGTGATAGGGAGGTGGCAGAAAAGGTTCAAGCTACATATGATGCAGAATTTCAAAGTCAAACTCACACAATTCCTGACCTCACACCACAAAGAAAGCAAGAACTTGATGAAGCTGCTTTACATTTCACTGATGCCACATGGCAATCCATTATGGGTGAAGTCACTACTAACACATCCCTTGCTCAGTCTATCTTAGGGGATGCTTTTCAGTCTGATACTTTTGCTGCTACTATGATTGCTTTGGCTAATCAGAGAAAGAGGGCTGATGCAGAAAGAAAGGCTAAGGCTAAGAGAGATAAGACCCCTACTCAAGCTGAGCAAAGGCAACATATGAGGGAATTTGTGAAAAATATGAGTTCTGCAATATACAATACTGGTTGGACAATGAAATATGTCAAGTCACTGAAGGATGAACAGTTACAGAGTGCATATGAGAGATTCTCACTCAGTTGAATAGGGATGGCATAAATGCATATGCAAGGTTAAAGAGACATAATTCTTCCTTGGAAGGGCCTGAAATCAAGAAGTTGAAATATGCTGATCCTTCTGATGACATTCTGCTCCCAACTGAAGATGTTGTTCATCCTAAAGAGACTCCTATAGCTCCAACACATTTAGAGAAACCAGCTGACACAACTCTTCCTGCTGATGAATCTCAGACTATTCCTCGTGAAGATCCATCAAGGAATCCTTCTGCTGGAGTTCCATTTGTTCCTCCTGAAGAGCCTCAATGCATTCCCACTGACAACCTTGGTGGACATCCTTCTGATGTGGCTAAGGATGTTTCCACTGATGATGCACAAATTGTTCCTCCTGATGCTGGAAAGCCTATTTCTACTGAGGATGCTACTCCACTGATCCCTACTCAAGATGCTCCAAGATCTAGCATTTCTTCTCCTTCTTCCACACCTGGTGGTAGACGAAAGAGTCGGGCTAACAGGAGGAGTTCTAGGGGTTATTGATCTGAATGCCTTTAAATTTCCTTTATCAAGGTTGCTGATCCTGATGAGGAACCAGCTGAGTGGTCCATTTTAGATAGATGGGAACTTACAGAGTTTATGGGTGGTATGGTGAATACAATTTATAGGAGAGATGGGTCATTCAAACACTTTACCTTTCTGAATGAAATACTTCATCTAGTGGATAGACAAGATCTTATCAAGTTATATGGATTGGTTTCTAACTATTTTGAGACTCATCCTGCATCTGGTGATGGTATCTTCTTATTGGATGATCTCCATGTGTTGTTTGACTCAATCTATGAGGATGGGAAAGGTTTTCAGGTTTGGGAAAATCATGCTAATTGGAAAGTATGGCATTGGGAGTTCTATCCTTTGGCAAATGTGCATGTCTTGCAGACTGTATGTGGACACTATTTATATATGTTCTCGGATTTGCAGTATCCTTTGTCTGTGCAGGTTATGACTCAAATGTTAAAGCACAAGTTGGTACTTTCTGCTGAACCTGTTGGCAATGATATGCTGCATGCAGAGCAATTGGTTAAGCTCAATAAGGACCGAATTCATGCTGCCAATGCTGCTGCCACATCTTGAGAATGGTATCTTGTATTCTTGTTGTAAATTATTTCTTTTCTTTTGTGTAAAAAAAAAAAAAAAAAAAAAAAAAAAAAAAAAAAAAAAAACTTGTATATATTCTTTGTGTGATAACTTTTCTATTTGAGGATCATGTTGTGCAGTTTTGTATTGTCCCACCTATGGTTCTTAACTCACCATGTCTTAAGTGACAAAGAGTTAACTCACCATGAGGGTACGACTCTGGTGGGAGTCCTCAAATCCGTTAATAGTTGTTGATTTACTAAAAATCAGTGGGTTATCAATGTACCATGGTCTCACACACCAAACATTGGCTACTCTATGAGCAAACGGCTCTGGTAAAAAGATATCAAATCCGTTGGATGGTTGACAATTTTCCAATAAATTGTATGGTGCTCAACTCACCATGTCCTCATAGATGAAGAGTTGGCTAGCCCACAAGTTCATGGCTTGTGGTAAAGGCAGTGGAACACCATGGCTAGTCATGAGTTAACGGCTTCAGGTAAAGACAACTTAAATCCGTTGATGGCTGTGATGGTTAGCCAAAAACCATTAGGGTTTTCCAACACACCATTGATTCACGTTCTAAGTGTTGGACTGGTTATTGGTTCACCAGGGTGATGTCATGATTCCACCAAAGAATCAGCTAGCCCAAGAGTGAGTAGCTACTTGGTAAAGGCTTATCAAATCTACTCAGGTTACTGTTGCTGCTGGATTCTAATGCTGCTGGCATAGGAGCTGCTGATGGATTCATGGACTTCATTGCTGGTTTCTGGTGGTTCTAGGAGTTGATGTTGGTTCCTTATATTGCTTCAGTTGCTGAAAGATTCAATCCTCATGATGCTTACAGATCTATCTGGAAACTTGAAGTTAACATAGTCAAATTCAAGTTTAGGGGAGGATTGTTAGGAATTATTGTAACAGTATGGTTCCTGCTGATAGTATTTTTGTTTCTGCTGTTAGTAACAGTTACTGCTGATAGTGCAGTTACTGCTGATAGTTAGTTTTGTTTCTACGGATAGTAGTATCCGTATTATTAGTAATTAGTTAGGATATGCATGAGTTATTTTAGGAAGAGATAATGCATATCTTTTACGTGTTTTGTAAGCTGCAGAATTAGGGTTTCTCATAGTATAAAAGAAACCTGCGGCTAGGGTTTATGTACATGTTTTGAAAACATTATTAGAAAAATAATATAGATCCATAGAGGATCAAGAGTTTTGTGTTTATTGTCTTCTTTAACTTTCATATTCCGTGTGGACATAAGTTTAACAGAGATTCTCTATAGTTTGCTTGTGAATACACATGTTTACTATTTGTTCAGTAAGGTTCGTAAGATCTATATGGGACTGATCCAACAATACCCAATTCTCTATGCCTACATTAACTCCCGAACACCATATCAGCAATACCAAATACAATTGCTTAACCATCAATTCCAAAATCTTCAACAAAATCCACCATCACAACAAACACAATCGATGCCACCACCAACCAGCCCACGTCGTCCCCTGGCGAAAGAAAACCCACCACAACAACCAAACGTGACGAAAGAAAAAAAATGATCCGCAAAACGTATCACCATCGACATAACCAACGAGGGAAGTCAGCTCGAACCCGTACGAGCTCATTCTCGTTGGACGGAGGCAGAGGAAACTTTATTAGCCTCGTGTTATGTTAGCGTTTTCGAGGATAACCGAACCGGAAATGACGAAAAGGAGGATTCATTTTGGAACTAGGTTCTTTTCGAGTTCAACAATGGTTCTCATCACAAACGTACCAAGGATATGTTGACGTAAAAGTGGGAAACTTTGAACCAACAAGGTTCAACGCTATATACAAACGTTTGAAACATGTGGGTCGAAGTGGGAAAAACGACAATGATCTTTTGAAGCGTGTTAGGCAAGCATATCGTGATGAGTCCAAATTAGTAATTCAACATGTACTCAACACGGGGCGCGGGAAATATTGAAAAAGCACGCCAAGTGGGTCTTTTAGGCTCGCGAGCCTAATCGATCTTTATATATAAAGCTCGGACTTGAACTCAATTATTAAACAAGCCCAAACTTAGACTCGAAATTAAAGACTAAATTCGTGATACCTCACAAAATCACAAAGACCTTAAAAATAAATTATATGGATTTTTAAAATATAAACCAGTTAATAAATATAAGCCACATAGGATTTTACCGGTTATATTCAGTTACTAAAAACATAATACTCCCTCCGTCTTTAAATAAGTGTCCAATATTGATTTTTAAAGTTTTTTTTTTATAACTTTAACTTTAAATATTTTTATTTGAGTTATATAATACTTGATGTAAAATATATGAATTGATTGGGTTTGAAATGTATTTTTATTAATATAACTTTCATCAAGTATTATATAACATAAATTAAATAATTTATAATCAAAGTTAAAAAAAAAAATACTTTAAAAGTCCAACGGTAAACATTTATTTAAAGACGGTGGTTGCAACAAATTAAGTAACCTCAATGACAATATTGTAACTTTATTTATTGAGTGATGATACATGGGCCTAGAGGTGGCAAAACGGGCGGGCCGGGCGGGCACGGGCTACGGGTCAAACGGGCAACGGGTCAAACGGGCTATGGGCCAAACGGGCACGGGCTAAACGGGCACGGGCCAAACGGGCTTATGTTATACGAATAGCTTTTAAAAAGACCAAAAATGACGAAATAAATTCATCGAACGTAACACCTCATTTATATTAAAAAAAATAAAATTTAAGTTTTTCTTTAAAAATAATCTAATGTTCGAGAAAAACATGTGCCCGTTATGCCCATTTAACTTATAAATGGGCAATACATGCCCATTTCAAAAAAAGGAGGGGCCCAAATGTGTCCAAATCTTTTAAAAGTTTGCCCATTTAGCCCATTCTTTTGATTTTGGGCACAAATTGCCACCTCTACATGGGCCTAACTAAATAGGCCTAAAAGGAGACCTAATGCATAAATGTATAATAGCACTGTATTTATGCATTAGGTCTTCTTTTAGGCCTCTCAGGTCCATTTATCATTTTCCTTATTAATAACTTCACGCAAAGTAATTTAAAGGGTTTCATTGGAAATCACTAAAAAATAAAAAAAGGCTTCGTATTTATCGATCTAACACACAAAAAAAAAAATCGATCTAGGAGAGTTTCAGTTTCTTAAATTTATATATAAAAATGAGTGTGGATCTAGCTTCAAACAGCCATGGGAATTTGGATCAACAGATTTCACAGCTCATCCAGTGCAAACCCTTAACCGAACCTGAGGTGCTTAATTATTTTTCACTTTTTTTTCTTTTAGGGTTTCTGTTTTTTTTTTTTTTTTTTATTATTTTTACTTTATAAGTGAATTGATTCATAGTTACATTTGCTATATAATGGGCTTGATATGAATGACTAGTCAATTTATATTTTGGTTTGTTGTTGGTGTGTGAATGTAGGTTAGGACTTTATGTGACAAGGCCAAGGAGATATTGATGGAAGAAAGCAATGTTCAGGTATTCGTTTAGTTCAGGATTTGTATGAACTAATCCGCAAGTTTACTTATCAAATGTTTACCCGAAACTTCTTGACGTAGGTGTTGCACGTGCTTGTTCATGATTAAGTTATAGATATGCATCATAGTGAATATTGTAGGCAGTGAATTGGTGTATTTTAGGAAATTTCGTGTCTTGAATGCTTATGATGATTTGTAAGTTGCATTATGTGATTTTTATGGTATAGACTATAAAGGTGCAAAATTGACCCATTTCATATGTTAGTTCTTAAAGCTGCATTGTAAAGAGGTTAGGTGATGATACACTCATAAAAATCAGTTAGAGGGGTTAATCTAAGGGTAGAAATCGTTAACTATATGCTTATACGCAGATACGGTTATTTTTATTTGTTTATGGTAAGCGGTCAAGTAGGTGATAGCACTACGGTTGGCAATTCCTAACATGACACGAAACACCACCCGAGGCCGACACGTGAGTAAACGGGTTAGGGTTGGGTATAAACACGTTTCAGGTCGTGCTCTACTGGACCCACTTAACCTCTTTATGAAACAGGCGGTTTGGGTTGTGTTCAGGTTATGTGTAAACAATTTAGGGTTGACAAGGCCGACCTAATTACTTAAACAAGACGTGTTGGGGTTGGGGTTGGGGTTTTATGGCCCGCCAACTCGACCCAACCTGAATCGCCAACCCTAGGTGATACTGGATACCGTTTAGATAGCATATGACCAGGCTTTGTTTGTTCTAAGTATAAAAGCCATGTAATTTCACACAAGTTCATATGATTTAAATGGAAGTAGTCTGTACTCTGTATGTCTTACACTCGAACCTTCATCTGAGCTGATGTCATAAATTACGTTTTGGATTTTCCCTTTCATGTGCAGCCTGTAAGGAGCCCTGTGACTATCTGTGGTGACATTCATGGCCAATTCCATGATCTTGCTGAACTTTTCCGCATTGGAGGAAAGGTATTTTGCTGGATGTTTTTGTGTCCTGCTATTGAATGTAAAACTATCAGTTAACTTCACCTCATATTTTTCATTTGTAATGGCAGTGTCCTGATACAAATTACTTGTTTATGGGCGATTATGTGGATCGAGGGTATTATTCTGTCGAAACAGTCACGGTAAGTAGCTCAGTTATGATTTTCGTGTACCTATAACCTATTATCCTCTATACATAAATATCACTTTTTAAATATGCACTATGCTAGAGTACTTTTTTGACTCTGCTATTGTGCAACTGGTGAAAGAAAGACACTGAATCATTTACGCTGGTGCTTACTTTTGTATGTACTACTTTACGAACGTAGAGTATTGATGAATGATAAATAAAAATGGTTATACATTAATTGGAATGCAAAGTAAAAAGTGTGAGTTATTTGGAAATGGATGTTACATTGACACAGTTTAGTAAACCATTTCGACTGACACTACATGTATTTTTTGTCAGCTATTGGTGGCTCTGAAAGTGCGATATCCTCAGCGAATCACCATTTTAAGAGGAAATCATGAAAGTAGACAGGTATTTTGCATCTTCTTGCCCTCGTTGATCGTAGTTTTTTGTATTCAGGTTTTTGTAACAAATGAGCAGGTTGATTGGGTTGCGTAGCTGGTCAATACGGGTTTTTGGTCAAACAAACAATCTTTTTTTTGGTCAAAAGGTGAACATATATTAATCACTCAAAGATTTACAAACAATAAAGAGAAATGGTTTATACAAGCCCAAGACCATGATATAACAACACTATTCATTACTGAAAAATCAAACAAAATTAGCAGACATACTAATATCTCGGATAAAACTAAGACCATAAATCTGATGCAGCAACTCTGCCATTGAAACAATCCAGACAGATCACATTCAGTCCAATGTTCACCAAATTTCACCCACCATAGCCTCATGACTACATTTCCATAATAAGAGCCCACCATACATCATTCAACCAACAACCACAATGACATATAGGGTTCACTTATCAGGCTTCATCACGTTGACCATAGCACCCAGACTCTCCTAGGAGGGGCTATACCTAACTGATTACATTTCCTAGTTAACTACCCTTCAACCAGTTATAGCAGATACATCCTCACTACAAAAGATTCAAAGGTAATAAGCCAGGCATCATCAGCCAGGGAACACACGCCCTCAAAGAAGAAACCATCCTAACCTCCTAGTAATGCAAAGCTAGGACCAAGAGGCCTCATCTTTCACAACCCTCTATTCCTAGCTACTTGCATCACCACTCCAAGCTCATTTTACCCTTCTTACCAGGGAAACCTACTTTATGATACCCAAAACAACCAAAATAGTACTCTGCTGAGCCAAGAACAGACCCTCCCAAGGCCATTTGTCAATGACTACATCACAGCACTATAAGATTGGAAGGGATCAAGATACACGGCCATCCTGTGAAAATGAGCTAACAAAGATCAGATAATGTAGAATACTGATATATAGGTTGAAAACCTTTTTGTGATAGGTAGATATCATTATGATAGTTCTTGAACCTCAACACTGCACATCCTGCATACAGAAACAAGTTGTGTAAAGTAACACAACCACAATTCCCATATTCCAGTTATCCATCCTGTTTTTTCAGGACCGCATTCCACTGCTCAGACACTTGCTATTCAGCAAACAATTTTGAGTAGGGTTAAAAATGGGTCGGGTTGGATTGGGTAACAAGATCTTTTTTGCTTGAATATTTTAGGGGGAATTGCATATATATCCCTCCTAAACACTAAAATTGCATATATATCCAAGCTAAACTCAAAATTGCATATATATCCTTCGTAAGCAAAAAAAATATCATATATGTCCTAATAATTAATTTTATTGTAATTAAAACGTATAAATAAATGACAACTACCAGTTAAATGAGAATAGACCTTTATGCCCTTATTTGTTTTCTTTACCAGATTAACCTATAGGACATACATAGACTTATCAAACCATAAATCTCACAGTGATAAACCAAAAACCAAAAGTCACCCTTATTTCTTTTCTTGATGCAATTCATTTTTCTATAAGAGACCACACAAATCCCACAAATTCCTTTTCAATTTCTGCCTGAATCAGTTATGGTTTGTCCGTATACCCTATGTTTGCAAAGCAATGCTCGTCGGAGATACACTTAACATATTGCCGGCATTTCTTACCGTAGATAAATTATGTAGATAGTGGTTGCTGACGCGACATGAGAAGATACGAACGATGGACGTAGCTGGTGGTGACGTCTATAGACGACAGTGGTAGGTGATGCAAAAACAGTGATGGTTGACCGGTAAACATTTTAGTTCAGAAACGGTGGCAAGAGGTCGTCGTCGGTGAGATGTGTCTTTTGAGACAGTAAACATATCACAATTATTTATTCTAACATTTAGATCTGTGGTTGTCAAAATCTTATATATGCCACTGATCATACTACAAAACTTATACATACCAAGAGTGGGTGAACTGAGTTAAAGGGCATAATAGTCTATTCTGATACAAATGATAATTTTTATTTATTTTTAGGTTTTAGTTAAAATAAAATTAGTTATTAGGACATATATGATATTTTTATTGTTTAGTAAGGATATATATGCAATTTTGAGTTTAGCTTGGATATATATGTAATTTTAGTGTTTAGGAGGGATATATATGCAATTCACCCAATATTTTATATTGCTGATGTATTAATTAAATACTAGTTATATGTCTCTTTTTTCACAAAAGAGATTCAAGAGGTTGTAAGCATTTAAGTACACTTTGGGTCAGTTTCACCCTTTTAGTCCATGACATTTTTAGCTTTGTTAACCTTACCCAGTTAACCCGTTGGATATAATTGCCCTCTATAGTATCTTGTTGAGTAGGTGATTTAGGATTTCTGTGTACATGAACACTCACTAGTATATTTTTTCACAGATCACACAAGTCTACGGATTTTATGATGAATGTCTCCGGAAGTGAGTACCTTCTATTCCTATAAGTAATAGCATATGTTTACTCGAATAATCATAAAGTAATGTCCGAAACTGGGTGCCTAGCAGACCTGACATCTATTCTTGATATTCATTGAATTACAGATATGGCTCTGCCAACGTTTGGAAGACTTTTACAGATCTTTTTGATTATTTCCCACTGACTGCGTTGGTTAGTATGCTCACTTATTGTACTAAATCATTGAGAAACCATTTGCTGATGTTTATGCGTTGTGGAAGACACTTTTGATTCACACATCATCTCTTTTTTCCTAGGTTGAATCAGAAATATTTTGCCTTCATGGTGGGTTGTCACCTTCAATTGAAACACTTGATAGTGTAAGAAGTTTTGATCGTGTTCAAGAGGTCCCACATGAAGGTCCAATGTGTGATCTTCTATGGTCTGACCCAGATGACCGTTGTGGTTATGGTATCTCACCACGTGGAGCTGGTTACACCTTTGGTCAAGTACATCTTCTTCCTTCACCATGTTTCAACTTTAAATTGCAGCTGTCTTGATCGATTTTATCTTGTTTACAGGATATTTCTGAGCAATTTAATCATACAAACAACTTGAAGCTCATTGCTAGAGCTCATCAGCTGGTCATGGAGGGATTCAACTGGGCACATGTAACTACACAACTTTATTAGCTTTGGGTGTCTTTATTGAACCTATTTTTATGCTGGTGTTTGTTTCTGACAGGACCAAAAAGTTGTGACCATCTTTAGTGCACCAAATTATTGTTATCGATGTGGTAACATGGCTTCTATATTGGAGGTTGATGATTGCCAAGGCCACACGTTTATCCAGGTACCCTCATAATTCGCAGGTTACATTTTGACAGTGAACATTATCAATAAAAGGTTAGAATAACAATTATTTTATTTGGTATGCAGTTTGAACCAGCTCCAAGAAGAGGAGAACCTGATGTCACGAGAAGAACACCGGATTATTTCTTGTGAGGTTAAGTAATAGTCGCGACTCGCTCATTGGATGATGTTTCGATCTAACAAATATCGGGCTAAACTTCTGGTCTTTATTCTTTGTTTTTTATTCTTGAAGTTAAAGTTATTTTCTAACCTATGGTAGCTTTTTACGTATAGGATTAATACAATGCTGTAATTTATCAGTGTTTTCTTGTATAATTCATTAACTGCACTTCAATTTACTGCCTCAGGTTTCACTTTCTTCCTTTCTTTCTGGCTGTCAGGTCGTTTGTAGGAACAAACACTTTTCTTTTTGCGGCTTTTAACAGGTTTAAACAAAATTGGACAGTGGTCTCGAAAGATCGGCTACATAAGTACTACATAGTACCGAGCTTGATAGAAAATCGGGACCATGGACCATTGGTCCGGTAAAATTAGTTGCACAAAGTTCGAGCCTGATGGCAACATAGTGCAGTTTTCTTTGGTAACCATGGTTTCTGACTTTTTGGCTGACTAATCCTACGGGGTTTGAACCCACTGTCATATATACTCAAACCAGGTAAAGCCCTCCCTTTTAGGTTTGCATGGCCATTAAATGATTGTTTGCACCTAACAGGAATAGAACTTGAGATTTCACACATCTTAAAGTGATAATCACAACATGGTGCGTTTTTAGTTCAAAAGGCTGTTTTGTTTGGACTTCCTTTACCGACATTAAAATGAACTTGTTCTTATAATCACTAAATGCTGTAATACTAAATTACTAATAACCAAGATATTCAAGATCGAGATCCTACTTAGGATTGTTTTTGTCTTTGCAAGATCGTGATTGTAAGATCAGATCGGGATCTTAAGATTCTACTATAATGTTATTTCTTAATAGTTTTTGTAATATTATACTAATCCACAAATTATTATATATTGTGAACACAAAATATTATGAATGTTTCATAGACATGTTGTCCTAAATTATCATTATGAAATGTTTAAAAAGATTAATATGTTTTTTTTTGAATTTTACAAAAAAACAACCCATAAATTTGTAGTTTTTTAGTTTGTAATTTGAGAAAAGTAAGATTGGATCGGATTAGATCTTAAGATCGTATGGTTAAGATCGAGATCCTATAAGATCTTAAGCTTGCAAAGATGCTATGTAGGATCCGGATCTTTTTTGCTTTGCAGTTTTATAAAATCGTAAGATCCTAAGATCAGGATCGAGATCCTAACAACTATGCTAATAACACTTATCTACACAAAATATAATAAAGGGATGACATTCTCTCCATTTAATGTACTAATACATCTCATAAAATACAATATTAAGCATTATAACTAACAAAGATTAAGGTACAATACAAATAAACATAACAAACAAAACATCCGAGTCAATCAAGACATGTAAAAAAATAGTATTAAACTTGAATACACATAGTCAATGCTTGTACACTTTTATGAATATTTTGTTAAAACTACATGTATATTAAAAACGGTGTGGTTCGAGTAACCACATATATTTGAAAATAAAAACCAAAACGAACCGTGATAAGAGGGCTTTTCTGAGTTTATGTTTTTTCAGTTTCGTTATTGGTTATTGGTTTTTGCGGTTTCGGATTGAGAAGGTCGGCTCGTTTTGTCGGTTTCACAGATTTTTTGAACACCCCTGTCCATAAAGCTTAACTTTAATAAAAAACATTTATCGCTAAAATATTTATTATCACAATTGTAAAAATGAAAAACATTGTTATTAGTTAATGAGTTGAAATATGCGAAATGAAATTCTTTGGACACCCGTAAATTTTATTGTAAAAAAAAAGAAAATGTAATAAATTAAAAACCATGATTCACTGGAAATTTTTATTTCAAGATAACAACCACTGGTGCATTGTGTGAGTATCCAGCTAGTTTCAATAATATAATGATTCAAATAATATAATGATGCGTCATAAATTATACAGCTTCAGAAACGCTATTTCTTGTAGAATCAAGAACCATTTAATTGACAAGGTGTATTACTTATAATGATAGATGTAAAAGGCTTAACATCATCAAATATACAAATTCAGAAATACTAATGTTCTTGAAGAACTATTTGATTAATAAGGATTAGTGGATTACTATATATAGGTCGACAAAATAATAAACTTTATAACGAAGTCATAACCCAAAAGATTGAAAACATTGCTTTCAAGTTGCCTCAGACGTCCCTTATCCATTTCAATCTTTGCTTCCTATCTTTGAAGTAATAATTTGCACAATGCAAAAATATGTGATAGATTGCAAACACTTCAATACTTGTTACATCATTTTTATATATCAATATCAATACTACTTATAAAGCATTTAGACATTTCCCTCATATTTAATCTTTAAGACTTTTTAAAATAGATTTTAAGCAAATACAAGTAAAAAAAACATAATTTACAAGTATGTAAAGCACAAATCAAATTACAAACACACTATTTTTTTTACATATAATTAATACATAATTTAAAAACACATCCACTAATATGTACAATTATCTAAGCATAATGTACAAATACAATATTTTTAAGCAAATACAAGTAAAAAAACATAACTTACAAGTATTTGAAACACAAATAAAACAAAAAAAACATTATTGAACACATACAATTAATAACCAATTTAATTCACCCTTCATCAAAATATACAGTTATTAACTACAATATATAATTTAATTAAGCTTCCACAACATAAATCTGAAATCCAGCAGCCCAAAACAAAATAACATTTGTTCGCCGGAAATTTTAGTCGCATAGTACCCGCCGCCGCATCGCATGAGTACCCAGCTATCAACACTACTTATAAAACATTTAGACACTTCCCTCACATTTAATTTTAAGACTTCCTAAAATAGATTTTAAGCAAATGCAAGTAAAAAAACATACTCCTCCCGTCCCACATGAAATGTCTTCTTTTGACTTTTCAAGTCTTTCTTTTTTAACTTTAACTTTAAATATTTTTGCTTGTATTATATAGTATTTGATAAAAATTATACACAGTGAAAATACATTTAAAACTCAATCCATTTATATATTTTGCATAAAATATTACATAACACAAACAAAAATATTTAATGTCAAAGTAGACAAATAAAGACTTCAAAAAGTCAAACTGGACATTTAATATGGGACGGAGGGAGTAAATTACAAGTATGTAAAGCACAAATCAAACTATAAAAACACTATTTCTTACTAGGGCTAAGCAATCCCGACCGACGCCCGACTCCGCCCAACAATAACCTACACAAACCGACCTTAACTCGGGTTGGGACTCGGTTTGGGTTTTCAGCCTTGTCGGCACTCGGGTCGGGTCGGGTCGGGATTCGGGATTGTTTCGGGATAACACAAAGAAAACCATACAAACCGGTTTGTTTCGGGACTCGGGTCGGGATTCGGGATTAACCGAACTAGAATCGGGTCGGGATTCGGTTAGGATTTTCAGCCTTGTCGGTTTCGGGATGGGTCGGGATCGGGTCGGGACAGGTCGGTTTCGGCCCGATGCTTAGCTCTATTTCTTACATACAATTAATACATAAGTTAAAACACCCTTCACCAATATATATACAATTATCTAAGCACAATGTACAAATACAATATTTTTAAGCAAATACTAATAAAAAAACATAATTTAAAAATATTTGAAGCACAAAAAAAACTAAAAAAAATATTATTCAACATATACAATTAATACACAATTTAATTCACCCCTTAATCAAAATATACAATTATTTAACTACAATGTACAGATTTAATTAAGCTTACAAAACATAGATCTGAAATCCAGTAGCCTAAAATAAAATAATATTTGTTCGTAAGAAAATTTAGTCGCAGAGTACCCACCGCAGCATCGCACGGATACCATGCCAGTATATATAATGTATTGTGATGCTAATATGCAGGCTATTTGATCATCTTATGATTTGTGTGATTTGAGTTTCTATGGAATGCAACCTTAATTTTATAACTTTAACTACATAAAAGTTGTATAAGTGAACTTACGATATATTATATTGACTTCGATTTCAAGTATGGAAATGTTAAAACATCAAAATGTTCTTTAGGTCTATGAGTGTGATATTGCTACCATTAAAAAGTTAAGAAATTGAATTTGGAGATTTGCATATAAATGGTCAACTTTTTGTGGAGAAAATTTCACCATTATAGTTAAAAGTATAATAAGTCTTGCATAGTTATATAGAAAGAACAAAGTAATGAACAAAACAAAAAAATAAATAAATAACGGTGGTAGCTTACATTTTGATAGTTCATCTAGACATATGACTATCAAATTTTTACACAATACAACGGTCAGGTAAATTACAAAAGTTGATATTCTATATCTAACATATTGATAATTTATGAACACGTCTAATGAATTAACAGGTATATAATAAAAAAAATGGATGACATATTAGGGTGGTGTGATGGTGAAAGAGCGTGTGTCTCAATGTGTTGGTCACATGTTCGAACCTTCACATAACAACAACACCACCATTTTTATACAACGAAAGTCCAACGTGCTCAATTTTGACTTTTTGAGTAGGGCTTAAATTTAAAACAAGACCTTTTTTTTTTATTACAATTAATTTTCAGGGTTAGATCAATGTTAACGGTAGCGTTATTAGTGTATTATCTTATCTTACTTTACTATTTTATAATGGAGAAAGACATTTTCTTTTATTAAATGTCTTAAAATTAAGCAATACAAGTATTTATACAATGTTTATAATTCATTTATACATAATTAATACTAGCCGGGTACCCGCGCGTTGCGGCGGCGGGTACCCGTGTAACCAAATTTTGTGGCGAGTGAATGTCTTTCAATAATACGTTTTTCATGATGATCACCTTATTGACGGCAGTGGCGCATAGAATCACTCTAGCGTAGGTATTTGTGTGTGTTTGTTTTGTTTATCTGTGTATAGTTTAAGTTACATTGTTTAACAATAATAGTAGTTGTTACATATAGTTAAACGAAAAATTAATGCTTATAGCTTGATTATGTAATAGACATGGTTGTCAATCAAGTGTAAATATAGGTTTTGCTTTATTTTCTCTATATATATCTTGTCGTTACTTACTTTTACTTTTGTTGTAGCTAGGTGTAATAATAAGAAAGAAAGTATATACTCCTAACTCCTTCATGTAAAGTGTATTCAGTACGAGGCATTTTGTGGTGCTAAAAAAAAGATTCATGGTTGTGTTTCTTTGGATATAACAAAAGTAAATAACCCAAAGCCTTATACCACTTTAAAATATCAACCCAGTTAAATCCTTGTACCAGTTAAGCAAAAGCCGGTCCAAATTAAATAGCCTAAAAACTGGCCCATATAAACAACTTACCCTAATTTTTATGTGTTTACCCTAATAATACTCACTCTAATCACAGCCACCCATCCTCTCACACAAACGAATTTCTCAGAAGAATAATCTTTTATTTCTTACTGCTTGATAACCGAGCATCAAAGCTGAAACCTTTGTTTGATTCTATCTTTAAGACCAAACCATAAGCAATCTAAATCCCTTGTTTTTTCTTCAAACTCATGCCGCAACAGTTTGTCTTCAAGATCTTTAAAACTAAGGTCTCGGGTAACGTGGATTTTGTTACACAAAACCTCAAAAACCATGGTGGTTGGTTCATGATGGTTTTTAGTCTTCAAGATTCTTAAAAGGTCTCAGGTAGGTTTCAATTTTGTTTTTGATTTAAGTCTAACTGAAAAAAGATAGAATGAAACACGATGTGTGCTCCTTTATCTTTCTAAGCCGCTCTCGGTTTTGTTATTTTTTTAAATTTTCGGATATTAAACTAAAGGAGCTATGCTCCTTACCATTCACAGCCACCAAACACTACACTTTTTCTTCCAACCAAATCACAACAACACTTCAATTGTTTTCTTTCTAACCGCAACTTTAAAGTATATGTTTTATTAATTTGAATATTTGAATATACGTATTTCCTAATGCATGGACAGCAGTCTTGATCTCTCTAGTTAATGTAGGAGTGTGGAAAAGAACTGAAAATGGTATCTTGGTCAAGAAGCTTGTATCAGAATCGTTAATACATGGTCATTTTGTGAAGCAAATGTTGTACATCATGATTAGAGAAAGTACTCTTTTGTGAAGGGGTGTTTTAAGTTGTGTATTAATTGTAGTTTTATTTGTATTTTTATTTGTATTTTTATTTGTGCTTTAAGTATTGTAACTAATGCTTTGTAACTTGTATTTGCTTAAAATTCTATATATGGAAATCTTAAAATAATTAATATGAGGGAAGTTCATCCCTCTATTATAAGATAGTTAGATAGATACATTATTAAAACACTTATTTAATAATAAATACAAGTATAAAAACATAGTATAAGTCATGCAAGCTGTTAATTAATGATACTTTAAAAACTTCATTTCAATAAAAAATACAATTAAAAAAACACATTTTACAAACTAAACAAGCTACTAAACCTAAAAAACAAAAAAATAAAATAATACAAACTAAACAAAGTTTCATCAAACTCTTGCCCTTGTTTACGGTCCCTAAACGAACAAACTAATCAGTAAATCTATTGGTAAAAAACGTACAAATAAAATATATTATTAGACGAAAAAATTAAATTACAGAATACCCGCAGCTGCATCGCGCGAGACCCTACTAGTTCTTTATTAACTGAGCAACACATGTTTGAAAACTATCATATAATTTCATACTTTTAAGATAAAAATTCCGAAAATCTTAATTTTTAAAGCATCCATATAAATTGGCCAAAAAGTCATAATCCGTTATTATCTTAAAAAAATGACATTGACAAAAGTATAAGGGTTTTGGCTATTAAATAGCCAAACACTATCTCAAATGTATTGATATAGTACGTGTACTAATTTTCGTTTCAATATGGTACGTGTACTTTTTGATTTCGTGCTAATATGATACGTGAGTGACCGGCCGGTTACCATTTTTATTTTAATAATTTTTTATACAAAAATCGTCCCTCCTGATTTGTTTCTTTTGTAAAATAGGTCCTTTGCGATTGTTTTAAAAAATGGTCTTTTGTGATTTGTTTCTTTTGCAAAATAGGTCCTATTCGTTTTCATCTGTTTTTATACATTTTCCTTCGTTTTCGTTCGTTTTTATCCGTTTTTATACGTTTTCATTTGTTTTCATCCGTTTTATACGTTTTCATCCGTTTTTATACGGTTTCATTCGTTTTCATCCGTTTTCAACCGTTTTTATATGTTTTCATCCGTTTTTATACGTTTCATTTGTTTTCATCCGATTTTGTACGTTTCATTTGTTTTCATCCGATTTTGTACGTTTTCATTTGTTTTCATCCGTTATATACGTTTTCATTCATTTTCATCCGTTTTTATACCTTTTCATCCGTTTTTATACGTTTTCGTTTGTTTCCATTTTTTACGTTTTCATTCGTTTTCATCCGTTTTTATACGTTTTTAGCCGTTTTTATTTATTTTCATCCGTTTTTATACGTATTCATCCGTTTTTAATCGTCGTTATCCTTTTTTATTTATTTTTATTTGATTTTATTCGTTTTCATTTGATTTTATACGTTTTCATCCGTTTTCATGCGTTTCTATCCGTTTTTATTCGTTTTTACCCGTTATTATTTGTTTTCATCCGATTTTGTACGTTTTCATTTGTTTTCATCAGTTATATACGTTTTCATTCGTTTTCATCCGTTTTTATACCTTTTCATCCGTTTTTATACGTTTTCGTTTGTTTCCATTTTTTACGTTTTCATTCGTTTTCATCCGTTTTTATACGTTTTTAGCCGTTTTTATTTGTTTTCATCCGTTTTTATACGCATTCATCCGTTTTTAATCGTCGTTATCCTTTTTTATTTATTTTTATTTGATTTTATTCGTTTTCATTTGATTTTATACGTTTTCATCCGTTTCTATCCGTTTTTATTCGTTTTTACCCGTTATTATTTGTTTTCATCCGTTTTTATTTGTTTTTACATGTTTATTTATTTATTATTTTTTTTATTTAAAAGAAATAGGTCCCTTGTGATTATTTCAAAATAAGATTTTGTGCATTTTTAGGGTGCGTTTAGTTGGTGAAAACGAATAAAAATGGATAAACGGATGAAAATGGATGAAAACGTATAAAACGGAAGAAAACAAATAAAAACATATAAAAATGGATGAAAACAAATGAAAACGGATAAAAACGTATAAAAATGGATGAAAACGGATAAAAACGTATAAAAACGGAAGAAACCGAATAAAAACGTATAGTAAACGGATGAGAATGATTGAAAACGGATGAAAACAAATAAAAACGGATGAAAACGCATAAAAACAGATGGTAACAAACAAAGGAAAAATATCTTCATTTTTTTAAAAGGAAAAAATTTCACCAACTAAACGCACCCTAAAAACGCATAAAGACTTATTTTGAAAAATTGCAATGCAAAAGAAACAAATCACAAGAGACTATTTTTGCTCAAAAAATAACTTTTTAACATGTTTTGCCGGTCAAAAGTTACTCACATAGCATGTTAGCATGAAATCAAAAAATGCACATATCATATTGAAACAAAAATTAGTACACGTATCATACGATATATTTGAGAAAGTATGTGGCTATTTAATAGCCAAAACCTAAAGTATAAAAATATAAATTATGATATATTAACAAAAGAATATGTATCTTGTGGCATGTTAAAATGTCTCTCTCAAAAATTATGTATTTGTTAAAATATAAGCCGTTTATTGAACTCAAGTGCTTCATGTAAAGTAAAAAAAAAAAAAAGAAAAAAAAGGAAAGTCAAAGAGTAAACGCGTTAGGCTTCTTCACTTTCACCATAAGCCTTTTGTAGAAAAAAAACTAACTTAATGCTTCCAAGCAAGACCAAACCAAGATGACAAAGGCTTCTTCATTCTTCAACATATAAAAACAAATATATATGACTTTAACTTCTTTTTGAATTACAAAAGCTGGTTTACAGATCAATAACAAACTCCACAACTATTGCTTTGGAAATTCGATCTCGAAAATTGCATCATTTCTTTCTGTTGTCTTTGGTTCTTCTCATACGTGATCATCCAAGTGCAAGTAAGATGAAGTTTAAGCTAAGCATGCCGGCGATAAAGATATCGTCGTGTAATGGTAAGTTGTAGTTCAAAATGTTTTACATGATATATAGAAGTTGCAGTTCTGAAGTTTTTAATCCATATTTTTCATATATATACATTTTTGATTTTTTTTATCAATGTTTCATGTAATTATTTTCCTTATTCTTACTAGTTTTGTGACTTTCTTTGTAGCAGCCAAACAGACACCATCAAGTTCGCTAGAAATAGATGTTCGTGAAGAGTATGCCAATGCATTTAGAACACAATCATACGTCAACTTTTGGACGCGTGTTCTAGACCAGACCCATAAAGGTTCAACCATAAACCAAACTGTAAGCCCAGTAGCTGCAGCTCGTCTCCTATCATATCGATTATTTGCTGAAAACCTCCTTGACCCTGATCAACCCACGGTCACCCAAATCCTTGCCTTAGCTAAACACCAGCCTGAAAACCACACCCTATTGTCTGACTACTTTTCTGAAACTGCAAACGCTTCTATTGTTTGCGGGTCGCTTTTAGAAAATCTTAATCATTTAAGATCAAAATATCGATCTCTTAAAACCGTTCTTAAGTCGATGGAAACCACAAAAGTATCAGTTATAAATCATTGCCCGATAATATCAGCTCGACTAGCTGAATTTTCTAGCTCATTTACTCCATTCATGATCCCAATATCATCTCCTAATGGGGTTCAAGGGGTGCAAGTCGCGTGTTTTAACTTGCTAAAAAGGCTTGAATTAGGCCGTGACAGGGCACAAACAAAGCTTAAAAAAATCAAGAAGATTAAATACGGGTCAGCAATTACTCTAGTGGTTATAACTGTTTCGTTAACGGTTATTATTGTGACTCATGCTCTAGCCCTTCTAGTTGCGGGTCCTGGGATACTAGTTGCGAGTATGGAGTTGGGTTCGAGTCATAAGCTGACTAAGTTATATGCTCAACTGGATGTGGCTGCTAAGGGGACGTATATTATAAATAGGGATTTGGACACTATAAGCCGGTTAGTGACTCGTTTGAACCATGAACTTGAGTATATGCAAGCAACAACGAAGTTTTGGCTCAAACGGGGACATAATAGGTCGCACAGTGTTGAAGAATTTGGCCGGCAGCTGAAGAAAAATGATTCGAGTTTTTGTGAACAACTCGATGAGTTAGAGGAACATTTGTACTTATGTTTCATGACCATCAATCGAGCAAGAAACCTCGTTGTCAATGAAATTTCAGGTTCATGTTCAAGTTCTGGTTCTGGTTCAGTTTCGTGATTTATGATGTTATATCACTGACTTAACTACGTTCATAACCATCGTACTTG
Organism: Chrysanthemum seticuspe; assembly: GCA_019973895.1. Lineage (NCBI taxonomy): Eukaryota > Viridiplantae > Streptophyta > Magnoliopsida > Asterales > Asteraceae > Chrysanthemum > Chrysanthemum seticuspe. The sequence goes on along the minus strand of BPTQ01000007.1, from coordinate 34,534,829 downwards.
ACTCTTTGTATAAATCATAAGCATGGTAATTCGAAAGATATCAGATTAAAACGATTTACTTGCAAAATATGAATAGATTTGTCTAATTTTGTTTCCCGAAAATATGACATATAGTTTATCTTTTCTTAAAGTTAAAATCAAAGAAAATCCGCTACAAAATATTCATGTTTTGCAAGTACCAATTATTTGTAATCTAATTTCACTGACTCCTTCTTGTCATAGACTACAACATTAATTAGTACTCAAGATGGTACATAAATTTATTGTGCTAATAACTCTCTCAAACAAAAAATTCATGTTGACTGCAACATGGCATTTAGAGAAGATTGTTTGATAATGATGATTCGTTACAACGAAAATAATTATGAAAATTTGTAAGTTAAGTCTAAACCAATAAATATGTGAAGTTCAGCTAAGTGTTACGTGAATTTGTTAACTTTGGAACCCGACTTGTGTAAGAAAGATGGACTTACCCAAGTAACAGGCCAATTTAGTTCTACGTATCAAGGAAACACAGGATAAGACAAGAAACGAAAGATTGTTGACGACCTGAATGGTTTTTGACCAATCCTACATATGAGAGCATGATCCAAATGTGGAATCTCAAAGGGTGTCCCTTTTGTGAATGGTTACGACTTACCGATTATGAAGCCTGCAAACTATTAAATTTGCTTAATGTGCGGCCAAAAATGTAATATTGTGCTTAGTTCATAAATAATGTCACTGTTCATACGGGGAGGGTTAACGTGAGATCAAACTTAAAGTTGTAAAAATAAGATCAAGTCTAAAAAACCTCTAAAACATTTATAAATAACAAATTTAGCAATAATACACATATAAATAATATTTTAATACAAATTAACATTTTAGCAATTAATAACCAAATGATATATGAGTTGGGATTAGTGATACACCTGATACACATTACACTAATAAACATTCCAAAATCTGATACACACACAAAAACCTGATACACATTACACTTCTAATCAAAGTGTATCATCTAGGTTTCGTAAATTTTAAAAAGAAATCTATCGAAACTTTAACAATTTTAGTTGTAGTTGATAAAAAATTTATTTTTGTTGTAAGGAGAGTGTCGCTTGTCAAATTTTAGTTTGATCTCATTTTAACAACTTTAAGTTTGATTTTATTTGATCTAGATTCATGTTCATACATCTATATATATAAAAGTCACTATTCTTTGTAAAGTTTGTTGGTTTTATAGACATAAATTAGTAGTCGTGAGTTAGGATCGAACTCGAGATCACGAGATTGCACACTTTACGTATGAGAATTAAAGTTTAATAATTAAATATAAAATGTTATATTCAGTTATTATTTACACGAAACAAATAACGAACGTTAAGTAATTAAACGTTATGGACTAACGGTCGTTAAATGTTAAAGGAAGGCTAAATATGAAATTATATGTCAAGATAGTTCTAGAACCCTTGGGGATTATTCTAACCGATCGGCCAAAGGGGAGGGAGTCCTAATCCTACCCTAACTTGGAAACTAAGTTTCTATGAGTATAAATACAAGACTTAGGGTCTTTGTTATTCACTCTTGTACACATAACCTAAAACCTAAGCTTATGGTTTTCTCCCTTTTAGTCCAAACCAATCGTACATCAGCCCTAGGGGTCGATTACTTTGGAACTGTTGGAACTTTGTTTAAGGTCAAACAACCATGCTTTCAAGATCATTCCTGTTTCAGTTTTACATTAGACTTATTGTCTAGTTTATTAAAGACACTTTAGTATTATTTGTAATGTTTAAATTCTGTATGTACATATGGGTTGGGCTAAAGCCTCAAACGACCCATAACAAGACAATTATTATAGTTAACTGTTATTACAGTTATTTGGCAGTTATTTCACCAACCATCATGACTGTTGGAATCATTGAACCAATACATTGGTGCCTGTTGGTGAGATATAAATATGTGCCAAAATATATAGATAATTTATTCAATCAATTATTAAGTTAGTTATATTTAAATTTCCCTCCATATTTCTTCTATACTATTTTTGCATACATATGCACATCTTGCATTTCACAAACGTATCAAAGTTATGGCCTTTCCAAATTCCAGTCATGATCAAAGATGGGAAAGGCACAACCCTGCCTTCAACCCAACTAAGAAGTGGCATCAGAGCCTTGGTTTAAGGAGGCAAATAAGAAGGTTAAATGAGTCTACTTTTCTGAGACACAAAAGGGACATAGAAGACAAGATGGGAATCTGCATAAAGCAGATTACCCAAAATTGCAAAGATATGCTCAAAGAAAAACTTAAAGAAATTCAAAACTACAATCAGTCTCTTCTACACTCCAATTATAACACTGCCTCACACAAATTCAGAACCATTAAATGTTTCAAATGCAAGAAAGAGGGACACATGATCAAGGATTGTCCCATAAGAAGGATGGAGGAAGAAGTTGGTCAACAAGATGTACCAAGCAACTATGCAGATAACTTATCTACACAGCACAAGTTCCAATCTCCCACTGTAAGCATTAATTTTCCATAATTGATACATTTTGAAACAAAGTGCATGCTTAAAGGCACAGATCATGACAACTGGGACAATATTTGGTTTATCAGTACAAAGATAAGCATGCATGTTTGTTCTAGAATCAATCTTTTCTGTAAAATTAAAGAAAAATTCTCTGTAGACAAAATTGAAAAAGAGAATAAACTGCTTTTTACATATGGGATTGGAGAGGTGATTGTTAAGAATGGTAATGGTAGGTATTTGATCCCAGGGGTCCTCTATACCCCTGAGGTGTCCCTAAATATCCTTTCTGCAGATCTTTTTGAGAAACAAGGAGTGCAGGTTCTCTATGAGGACAATTCATGTACACTTCAGTACATGTTCAAGGATCCCATTAGCCATATCTTCAATGAAGATGTACTCAGAACCAAGCACAATGAGTATCTAGACAATCATTTTAAGACTTTAGATGCATCCCAAGATATACAACCACATGACTGCACAAAGGTGGAAATCAAATGGTGTAACCTATTCTACCAAAGTCACCAACTTCATTGAATTTACAAATTTCATGAACTTGATAAGCATAGACAAATTGGTTGGATGCAAATGGGAATATTTCAGGAAGAGGTTCATAACCACTCTCAAATGGTTCTATGAGACCTATCTCAATGGTCCTCTGCCAGGCCCTATACCACCACAGATTCAGGGCAAAGATGTACACTTGATGGATCTTTATAAGGTTGTTGAGTGTTTGGGTGGCTACATTCAAGCACATTTCTCACAAAGGTTTGGACAGGCTGCAAAGATACTTGGCTTCTCATACAATGATGGTGAAGCCCTCAAGCAATGCTATAACAGGTACATAGATGTCCTCAAAGGATACCATAACACTGTAAGAATGCAGAAGATTGGACAACTCTCAGTACCAATCAAGACCACAAATTTTGTGGACAAAGGTAAGGCAACATACTGCCTTGGTAGTCAAGATCAGAAGGATAGACTGCATGCATCTATAGGGCCCAAGGACTACATCAAACCTGCTCATTTTGGCATAAGGCTTGAACCAAAGACAAAGGAAGGCAATACCTACTGTCTCAATTCACTTGGTCAAAGCAGTCTCTCAAGTCAGAAGCAAATCAAGGAAGAAAATGCCTCACCAAATGATGACTTTGTCATCATTTGATCCTGAAGACACAAGATTGAAGGATGATGGTTTTTGACCTTAGAGAGGTGATTGTTGGAACTTTGTTTAAGGTCAAACAACCATGCTTTCAAGATCATTCCTGTTTTCAGTTTTACATTTGACTTATAGTTTAGTTTATTAAAGACACTTTAGTATTATTTGTAATGTTTAAATTCTGTATGTACATATGGGTTGGGCTAAAGCCTCAAACGACCCATAACAAGACAGTTATTATAGTTAACTGTTATTACAGTTATTTCACCAACCATCATGACTGTTGGAATCATTGAACCAATACATTGGTTCCTGTTGGTGAGATATAAATATGTGCCAAAATCTGTAGATAATTTATTCAATCAATTATTAAGTTAGTTATATTTAAATTTTCCTCCATATTTCTTCTATACTATTTTTGCATACATCTGCACATCTTGCATTTCACAAACGTATCAAAGTTATGGCCTTTCCAAATTCCAGTCATGATCAAAGATGGGAAAGGTACAACCCTGCCTTCACTACAAAACTTACAACTCTAGTAAACAAAGCCGCTAGTTTATGACACACCATAGAAGATGAAACCTTAGTACGGAAACTACTAAATGTTGTACCCGAAAGGTATCTGCAAATAGTCGCATCTATAGAACAATATTCCTTGTTAAACCCCCCATAAGGACCATATTCTGACTTTTTTTTGGACAATATCCAACAAGAGTTTCCATTGAATGAATAACGGATCCCGACCCTAAGAACAATAACGCTTTTGAATAAGCATGAGTAATCAAATGAAATAAGGCACTGCGATAAGACCCCATACCTAAAGCTAACATCATATAACCCAATTGAGACATTGTGGAATAGGCTAAACCCCTCTTAATGTATTTTTGAGCAAGAGCTAAAGTAGCTCCTAAAAAAACCGTTATTATCCCTATCAAAGAGATAAAATTCATTATGTGGGGTATGACTATGAAAAGAGGCATTAAATTTTTGCTTATTCTTATGTCATGTCATTAGGCAAACCAAAATTTATATTCAAATCCAAGAATAATTCACGAATTGTTCAAAATTTATAGTTTCATTTTTGTAATTTTCTAATTGTTCCAAAGTCGAAATAAGAAATTTTAATTTTAGTGATTTCTATGTTATGGATGTATGGATTCTCGTAAGCGAAATGACTATGGAAGAAGCAATTGGAAGACTTAAAACCTACGAAGAAAGGATTAAGTTCAAGAAGGGAAGACATGTGGACAACCAAGAAAAACTGATGTTCACACGGCATGACAATAGAGGAAAACATTTTAGAGGACGTGGACGTGGGAAGTATAAATTTTCACACGGTAAAAACTACGAAAAATTTAAAGAAGAAAAGAAAGACGGAGAAATCTCTCACAACAACTTCAAAAAATCACATATTGATCTTAGCAAAGTAAAATGTTACAAATGCAATAAAATGGGTCATTATGCAACTAAGTGTCATTCAAAACCAAACACTAGTATGCAATCTAATCTTGTCGAGGAGGACTTAGAGCCTACCTTACTAATGGCAATATTATAAGACCCACCTGTAACAAAACTTAAAGATCAAACTGCCTCGCTACACGAACAAGATGTAGGATATAAAGAGACAAATGTTGATAGTCTATGGTACTTAGACAATGGAGCCATCAATCATATGACTGGAATGAGAGAACACTTCAAAGACCTAGATGAGAACGTTAGTGGAAAAGTAAGATTCGGATATGGATCTCATATAGAGATTAAAGGAAAAGGTTCAATCCTATTAGAATGTGATGACGAGAAACAAAGAATCATATCTCAAGTCTATTACATTCCCAGCTTAAAAAACAACTTATTGAGCCTAGGACAATTCATCGAAATCGGTTGTAAAGTAGTAATGGAAGACAATGAATTACGACTTTATGACATGGACAACAAAATCTTCATGAAAGTCACAAGACAAAGAAACCGTCTATACAAAGCAAGTATGAAGATAGGCACACCTGTTTGCCTACTAGCAAACTTGAAGGACAACACTTGGTTATGGCACGCTAGACTAGGACATCTCAACTTTGAATCACTAAAATCAATGACTCAAAGAGAGTTAGTTCAAGGAATACCTGCCATTAAATATACAACACAAATCTGTGACATTTGTTTAGTTGGTAAACAAAGCAGAGCACCATTTCCCAAGAAAGCAAAAACTAGATCAACCTCACATTTAGATTTAGTATACGGAGATTTATGTGGACCAATTACACCACCAACACCATCTGGAAAAAGATACATATTCTTACTAGTCGATGACTATTCAAAATATATGTGGGCGTATTTCCTAAACACGAAAGATCAAGCATTTGATACTTTCAAGGAATACAAGAATACAACAGAGAAGGAGCTAAGGACAACATTAAAAATGTTCAGAACTGATCGTGGAGGAGAATTCACTTATAACGAATTCACTCAATACTGCAAAGAAAATGGCATAGCACGACAACTTACCGCACCTTACTCACCGCAACAAAATGGAGTAGTTGAACGAAGAAATAGGACAATTATGTCTACAACAAGATGGATGATGAAAGCAACCAACATGCCTCAAAATTTTTGGGCTGAAGCTGTTAGACATTCAATATACATTCTAAACAGCGTTCCTACAAAAGCCTTAGAAGACATCACTCCATACGAAGCGATTAAACAAAGAAAGCCAAACTTAGAAAATTTAAAAGTTTTCGGCTGCATAGCATATGCAAAGGTACCATCACAACATCTGACAAAGTTAGATGACATAAGCAACAAAATTGTATACTTAGGAAATGAACAAGGATCAAAAGCCTATCGACTATTTGATCCAACAACACAAAGAATTTGTGTTAGTAGAGATGTGAAGTTTAAAGAGGATGAAGCATGGGACTGGAAGGATTACTTGAATGAACACACCAACGATCAACCTGAATGGTTTGACTTCGAAGTCGAAAACCTAGAAGCCACAAATGATCATCAGGAACAAGAAATCCTACCAAATGAAGAAGACAATGATATCCCTACAGATGATGATGAAAATACAACATCAACAACAAACTCACCCTCACAAGCATTTCGCACACCATCTACAATTTCATCGCGAGTAAACGCTCAAATTACACCAGCTACCTCAGCACGTTCAACCAATCAAAGTAACTCAAACGCAACTAGGAATTTACATCCAGACTTTGATCATACACCTTTACAAGGTTTTAGAACGTTAAATGATATATACGAAAACACCGAGGAAGTATTACCCGAGCAATTATTACTGGCTGAAGATGAACCTAAGAATTACAAGGAAGCATCAACCGATCTAAAATGGATTGAAGCAATGAAGGTCGAATTAGATTCCATCAACAGAAACAATACATGGGAACTAACCACTCTACCAAAAGGACATAAAGCCATTGGATTAAAGTGGGTATTCAAGACCAAGAAAGATGCTAATGAAAATATAGTCAAGCATAAAGCAAGACTAGTAGGAAAAGGCTACATACAAGAGCATGGCATAGATTTCGAAGAAGTCTTTGCACCTGTAGCAAGAATGGAAACAGTCCGATTACTATTGGCTATAGCTGCTAATAATAAATGGGAAGTACATCACCTTGACGTCAAATCTGCATTTCTGCATGGAGACTTGAAAGAAGAAGTGTATGTTATACAACCCGAAGGATTTATAAAGAAAGAATATACTGGAAAAGTATACAGACTCACAAAAGCTCTATACGGTTTGAGACAAGCACCACGTGCTTGGAACATAAAATTAGACAATACCTTGAAGTCTTTAGATTTCAAGAAATGCACTTTGGAACAAGCTGTCTACACGAAGAAATCAAAAGATTCAATACTTCTAGTTGGAGTCTACGTAGATGATTTAATCATCAATGGCACACCAAAAAGAAGAGATAGACAAATTCAAAGCTCAAATGGAAGAAAAATTTAAGATGAGTGACCTAGGATTACTATCCTACTACTTAGGAATTGAAGTCACACAAACTGGAGGTGACATATCAATAAAGCAATCCGCCTACGCAAGCAAGATCCTAAAGGAAGTTGGAATGCTAGACTGCAACGAAACTCTAATACCTATGGATCCAGGAACAAGACTAACAAAGAACACTGAAGAAACAATGGTTAACTCAACTGAATACAGAAGCTTAATTGGATGCTTACGATATCTGCTACATACAAGACCCGACTTAAGTTATGTTGGGATATGAAAGTGCTGAACAGTTAAAGTGCTGAAAATTAGTCAAAGTACTGCTAAATGATAAAGTCAAAGTACTGCATACGAAGTCAAAGTACTGCAACATCAAAGAACTGTTTTATTCGTTTATAGAAAGTCTTGTAATTCTAGAATATTCTATATTAGATTACTTGACGTACAAGGATACAATTTGTAAACCGACTAGGGTATCCTTGAGCCTATAAAAGGACCCCTAGATTGGCATAAGATGTACGTGATGTTAATACAAATAAACCGTAAAAACGTTTATTAATATTTTGCGATCTCTTTGTGTTTTGTTGATAACATATATAATGTTGTCTTAAGTATAATTATAAGGATACATGTTATTTTTGTAAAGCATTTACGTATAATCTTTTAAATACAAAAATGTAGTAATTAAGCATTTGTTGTAATAGTTTATTAGGATGGGTAAAAACCATAACCCATGGATCATAACCCATGGATCTTAACCCATACCCAAGAAGACTAGATACAATGTATACTTAGATACATTGAATCTAAAGAAAACCCATGGACCAACCCATAACCCATGACCCATAACCAAAAAACCCATGGGCAAAGAGGAGCGTTCCACGAATCCCTAGCTTTGTGCTAGCCAGATCCCAAGTGGAAGGGATCCGTGGGATCCGTGAGAACAGTGAGGAAATTTGCCTATAAATAGAGAGCCATTTCTTCATTCTAACTCACCCCTCTTCTTACTAAATCTCTCATACACTCTCATTCTCTTCTAACATATAGATCACTAGATCTAGAGAGTTGTTCTTCTTTTCTTTCTATTTGTGATCCTCATATAGGTCTTTTTCTAAGGCGAGATCACGAGCATTCTACAAGTCATCCAAGCAAGGGGTCCTTGATTGATTTGTCACTTCGCAAGATTTCTGTAGCGAAGATCTTGTATTTGATATTTCACATATTTGTTGTGTAATAGTTGTGTTGGTTTGGTCCACCGTGCTACGGACTTGGTATCTAGCTTTGTACCGAAAAAGTGTAAGCAACGTTGTGAAGGCTTCTCCGCCAAGTGAAGGAGTTTGTTGACATAGTGCTTGAACTCTCGAGTAGGTGACTCGGGGAGTGGAGTAGGGCAAGGAAGGTGTCCTTGTAGCCGAACCACTATAAATCGGTTGTGTCATTTCTATCCCTTATCTTTATTTATTTGCTTGCATTATCATTAGATCTATACGTTCTCAACATCCATACGATTTCACATAATATCGAATCTAAAGTTTTTGAAATCAACTTAAAATCGGCAAAACTATTCAACCCCCCCCCTTCTAGTTTTCCACAATTGGCATCAAGAGTTAAGTTTATAAAAGTTTTAAAATAAAATTGTATTTTAAAAACTTTTCAATCACTATGGGTTCTGAAAATTATAAGGAAGGGCAATCTATGCAACGACCACCACTACTTGAAACTAATGGTTTTATATATTGGAAAAATAGATTCGAAACATATGTGAAGTCTAAAGATATTGATCTTTGGTACATTATTGTTGAAGGTGATTTTGAGGCTACCTCAAATGATGATAAAGGAAATTTAGTTCACATACCTCATGATAAACTAAATGATGAAATGAAGAAAAAGCTTTCTAAAAATAGTGAAGCAAAAATGGTTTTATATAATGCTTTACCGAAAAAGGAATTCGAAAGAATTTCTATGCTCAAAACCTCTAAAGAAATTTGGAATTCTTTAGTTGTAACTCATCAAGGCAACCAACAAGTTAAAAATAATAAAATTGATTTATTTGTTCAACAATATGAACAATTTTCAATATCGGATGAGGAAACTATAGATCATTCATTTGCTAACTTTAATACTATTATTACATCTTTACAAGCACTTGATGAATCCTTTTCTAGCCGTAACCATGTTAGGAGATATCTAAGGGCACTTCCATCGAAGTGGAGATCCAAGGTGATGGCAATCGAAGAGTCAAAAGATTTGACAATCCTCACCCTCGATGAACTCATAGGCAACCTAAAAGTCTACGAGCTTGTCCTTGCTAAAGATTCCGAAGCCTCAAAAGTGAAGAGAAACACAAATCTCTTGCCCTTAAAGCCAAAAAGGCTTCGAGCGATGAGGAGAACTCATCTTCGAGTAGTGACGACAAAGAGTACGCTATGGCAGTAAGGGACTTTAAAAAGTTCTTTAGAAGAAAGGGTAGATACGTCAAACAACCATATGACGATAAGAAAGGCTTTCGGAAAAGCAAAGAGGACGAGAAGCCAAAGGATGATCGTACTTGCTTTAAATGTGGGGACCCAAACCACTTTATTAGTAAGTGTCCCAAACGGGATGATCAAAAGGCATTCGTGAGCGGCACGTGGGGAATGAGCGACGAGGAGGACGAAGAAATTTGTCTCATGGCAAATGACGAGGTATGTCACGAATACTATAGTAGTTCATCACTTGATGACGACTCATTGCATAATGAATATGATAAACTATGCAATATTAGCTTAAAACTAATTAACAAAAACAAGCTTTTAAAGAGTCAAAACCAACGTTTAGATAAAGAAGTCATAGAATTAAAAGCAAAACTAAAACGTTTGGAAAAGGGTAAAATAGCAAGTGGTGAATGTGAACTTTGTGTTCAACTTCAAACACTAGTTGATCATTTGGATTCTAAAATTGCTAGAATGAGTACAAACACCTTAGATACAATACTCGATGGTGTTAAAACCGGCAACAACCAAAAGGGTCTAGGTATACAACAACTTGATCCATCAACTAGTGAAAATAAAGAACAAAATTTGTTAAAGAATTAGAAAAACCAGCCACTGTTGTGGCGGATCCCACGGATCCCCTAAAAAGGGAACCGGCTAGTGTACAAACTGGGATCCGTGGATCTGCTGTGACAACTAGTGGTAATAACATAGCCTCATCATCTAGAACCGAGTTCGTTATCGTAAATAGGAAGAAACCAACTCATGTCACCACTAGACATCCACCTCCAAAAAATAATCCTACTTTTGCAAGAAACAAAGCACCATCTTTTCAAAAACATAATGCATCTAGGAGACCTAATAACGTTTATCCAAGAAGTAACCATCAAATGGGATGGAACCCTAATATGCAAAACAGTTTCTCTTTTCAAAACTTTGCTCCATGGAATGCATACTCATCTTATCCATACATGTCTAACATGAATGGAATGCTTAACACTAATGGACCCATGAATAAATGGGGACCAAACTTTTGAGTTTATTATTGTTTTAGGTGTGCTTAAAGGTCGACCTAGACCCCGATGAATGGGTCAAGGATAGCGGGTGCACGAGGCACATGACCGGCAATAGGGATCTATTCTCCACATATGAATCCATAAATGGAGGTAATGCGGTGTTTGGAAATAGCAAAAGTAGAATCATCGGTAAAGGTACGGTTTCTAACAAATCTCTAACCATTAACGATGTGTATCACGTAGAAAACCTAAACTTTAATCTCTTAAGTATAGGACAAATATGTGATAAAAAGTGCAATGTACTTTTTACCGAAACTGGTAGTAAAATACTTAAAAATGGCATAACCATAGGAAGAGGAATTAGGAAACATGGAGTCTATGTCATTAAAATCGGTAATGAACCTAAAGACAAACTATGTCTTACCTCTATGGATGATACTTCGACCTTATGGCATCGAAGATTGGGTCACGCCAACATGCGACTTCTTCAATCGCTATCATCCAAAGATCTAGTAAGAGATCTACCTAAGTTAAAATATGAACATCATTTTTGTGATGCTTGTAATATAGGAAAACAAGCTCATTCGAGTCATAAAGCTAAAAACATGGTGTCCACAACTAGATGTCTAGAATTACTACATATGGATTTATTTGGTCCATCCGCTATCCAAAGTTATGGAGGCAACTACTATACTTTGGTAATAGTGGATGACTACTCTAGGTATACTTGGACAAAATTTTTAAAGAACAAAACGGAAACCTTTAACTATTTTGAAATATTAAGCAAAAAGATCCAAAGACAACTAGGAAAACCCATAGTGTCTATTAGGACGGATCATGGTAGGGAATTCGATAATGAAGTGTAATTCGGAGCTTTTTGTGACGCTAATGGTATTACTCACAACTTCTCGGCTCCACGCACTCCACAATCGAATGGGGTAGTAGAAAGAAAGAATAGATCTCTACAAGAAATGAGTCGAACCATGCTTAATGAACAATCCATACCTCAAAATTTTTGGTGTAATGCCGTTGATACTTCAACGTATATACTCAATCGAGTCTTAATTAGACCAATCTTAGGTAAAACTCCGAGGCAAAAAGACTACTTTAAATCATTTTAGAGTCTTTGGAAGCAAATGCTTCATTCTTAACACTAAAGATTACCTTACAAAATTTGATCCTAAATCAACCGAAGGTATCTTTCTAGGTTACTCGCCAAATAGCAAAGCTTACGTCATATTAAACAAAGAAACAATGAAGATAGAAGAGTCATTAAACATAAAATTTGATGAAAGTCCACCCAAACCCTCTCCACCTCTTTTCGATGACGAGATCATAGAAAGTGAAGCTATTGTAATTAAGAAAAAGATAAATGAAGAAGAAGAACCTTCAATTAGTGAAATCACAAACATTAAAGAGTCCAAAGATCGCCCCGTAGATAAGGTCATAGGAAAGTTAAATGAACGAACATTAAGGTCTCAAGTTCAAAACCAAAGTAGCTTATTTTGTTTTGTTTCAACTATAGAACCTAAGAACACACAAGAAGCCATAAAAGATGAAAGTTGGGTAATGGCTATGCAAGAAGAATTAAATCAATTTGTTTCTAATGATGTTTGGACACTTGTCCCTCCACCTAGTAATCAAACCATAATAGGAATAAAATGGGTGTATAAAAACAAATTAGATGCAAACGGAGTAGTATCTAGGAACAAGGCTAGACTCGTTGCCCAAGGGTATAACCAACAAGAAGGAATAGACTTTGATGAGACCTATGCCCCCGTGGCTAGATTAGAGTCTATAAGAATACTTCTTGCGTATGCTTGTGCTAATGATCTAAAGCTTTATCAAATGGATGTCAAAAGCGCTTTTCTAAATGGTCTTATTAATGAAGAAGTATATGTAGCTCAACCTCCGGGCTTCATCGATTTTGAAAAACCCAAACACGTTTACAAATTAAAGAAAGCCCTTTATGGTCTTAAACAAGCTCCAAAAGCTTGGTATGATAGACTCAAGTCCTTTTTAATTAAACATAACTATACCATGGGGTTAGTTGACAACACACTTTTTACTAAGAAAAAGGAGTCACACATAATCATAGTACAAATATACGTAGATGATATTATATTCGGATCCACTTGTCAAGACATGTGTGATGATTTCTCTAAAATCATGCATGACGAGTTCGAGATGAGTATGATGGGAGAACTTAGTTTCTTTCTTGGTCTACAAATTAAACAAGTAGAAGATGGTATCTTCTTCAATCAATCTAAATACATCAAGGAGATGTTAAAGAAATTTGGTCTAGAAGAGTCGAAACCTATTAGGACACCCATGTCATCCGACACCAAACTCACACAAGAAGAAGACGGCGAATCCGTAGATAATACTAAATATCGTGGCATGATAGGTAGTTGATGAGTGTCTAAATACTCATCATTTTTGTACAATATAAACTGCAAAATCATCTGAAAACACTCAAAAACGCATCAAAATGATCAAAATATCACAAACAAGTGTTTTATGTGTTTTAAATGCAAAAATATCAAAATCAGATGAAAAACATATCAAATTTGCAAAAATTGCAGTTTCAGTCCCCCAAGTTTCAAAAATTGTCAAAAACAGTCCCTGAGCACATAATTTCAAAAGAAAAGTCACCAAAGGTCCTTTTTAAATCATAACTTGTCAAATTTAGTCCTTTGGTGAAAAATGTCAAAAGTTTGAGAAAATTACAAAAATGGTCCTTCAAGTTTCAAATTTGGCAGAAATGGCCCCTGGAAATTGCAAAATGGCAATTTTGGTCCTTATACTTTTTGAGAATGTCACTTTTAGTCCTTGGAAGAAAATTTGCAAGCTTGGCAGTTTAGGCCCTTCAAGTTTCAGAAAATATCACAAAGGCCCTTGGATTATTAATGCCTTAATCTCATTTTGAACCCTTGTCAATCCATGTGACCCCTGCCACAACCCATTTTGAACCCCTGCCTATAACTAATACCCCGGTCAACCCTTTTGGTCAAACAAACAAAAAAACCCGCCAAGTCTTTCTTCCCCATCCCAATCCCTGAAATCACTCAACTAGCCCATCCCCCCTCCTCAACATTTTCTTCTCCTTGTTCCCCCACCTCAACACAAATCCAAGAATCATTTAATGATCCTTCAACCCCTTCACTCTACCCTCCAACTGTCAAAAAAATCCAATTGGCGCCAAAATGATCAAATGGTCAAAAATGTCCCAAGACATCCAATGGTTCAGAATTTAAGTGGGAAATGCTCAGAAAGTCAAGGGGAAGCATTTGGAGTATAAAAGAGAAGGAGAGAAGCAGTTTGAAAGAGTAGTAGCTAGTTTTTATTTTTTCTTTAATATCGTTTTTTTTGTAATGTTTTAATTTAAGTCATGTTATTGTAATTTCTGTTTTTATGAATCAAACTAAGTTATTTTATAAATTGTAATCCAGTTTGAAGGTGTAATTCAAGGTTTAATATCATTTTGTGTTTTCAAAGTCTACTGTTAAAAATTTCAGTTTTTAAATTCTCTTGTCCAAGTTTTTAGTATTTGATTTAAGTTCAAAATGGTTTAGATAAGTTGTTTACAGCTTTTTGTAAGCCTAAAAGTCAGTTTCAAACAAGTTTCATTGATGGTCAACGAAAGTCAACTTTGGGACTCAAATTGGAAATGGTGATGAAAATTGTTGATGCAGAGGTTGACATGGGTTGAAATAGGTTAGATTAGGTTAGTCTTGGGTTTTGGTTTAGCCTGCAATAGCAGTGGACTCATGTGAGTAAGATTTTCAACTTTTCATTTTTAAGCCATTTTTGCATTTCTTGTGTATCTATGAATTTGTACTCCTAATCTGTTAAAATCTGTCTTAATAGTATAATTTAGAATAGTTAAAGTTAGTTTGATCATGCTTTATGCCTGTTCAATCTTTGGATTAGTTTTTGTTTGCAAATCATGTTTTAAAGGGGTGTTTGGAATGGCTGCATTTTCTGCATTAGAGGCCTCATAAGTAGTTACCTTTTGTTGTTTCATGTTTGTTCAGTTCCTTTGAACTTGTCTCTGTCATTGCCTTGTGCCTTTTAAGCTCAGAAGTCAAAATTTCCTTTCATGTGATCTTGCAGCTTCACTGTGAGAATTTGCAATATCAAAATCTTATTTTGTGTTCCAAACTCATAAACAAAGCTTGATATAGCTTCATTTAATCTAGTAACATCATTCTCATCCTTAAAATCAAGATCAAAACTCAAGATAGTCAACTTTTCAGTTTGATCAAAAAGTCAAAAGAGTTTCAAAATCAGTTTTTGTGCAGAACTTGCAGGGCCTGCACAGTGTGTATTATTTACAAGTAGAAGCTCAAATTTGGTTTACAAGCTCTTTGCTAGGTGGGCTTAAGTCCCACATTTCTGGTTTTCTGTTTGAAGCTTCTGATTAGCTTTTAGATTAGCTTAAACCTAGGTACCTGTTATTGTATTTGTTCTGTGCAGCAGCACTGTTCCTTTTTGCACCTTTTTGTTTGATCTGTAGCCTATTCATCTCAAGTCCATATTAGCTGTAACCTTGGATTTAAGTTCTCTGCTAGGTTGGCTTGAGAGCCATGCTCTTAGTTTTCTCTTTAGCTTATTGGATAAGCTGAGGCTTAAGCTCAAAGTAGACCCTTAGAACCTGTTTTTGGCCATTATCTCATATACTCAAATCTGTACTAGCTTATATTCAGTAGCTGTAGCTTGTTGATTCTCATTGCATTTTGGTCCTTTTAGTTTATTATTGCTTCCTTATCAGTTTGGTACACTTTGGACTCCATTTGGCTTATTAAATTGCTTATTTATAAGCACTAGCTACATCAGTTTCTATATCTTGCAAATAAGCCCCTGTTTTTCTAATTTTCCTAGCTTCCTAATATCATTTTAGAGTTTTCCTGAAATTTTCAGATTTTTCCAAGTTGTTTTGCTATTTTTCTGAATTTAAATTAGTTTTTAATCCTTTTTAAATAGCATTTAATACAAATAATTAAGAAAAGGTTCAAAAAAATAATTTTTCAATTTTAATAGTTTAAGATAAATATAAAAAGCATAAAAAGTATTTTTCTTTATTTTTCTCCCTTTATTTGGTATTTTTCACAATTTTAATTAGTTTTAAAGAGTTTTTAATTAATAATAAATATATAAAAAGTCTAAAAAATATATTTTCTGTTTTAAAATTAGTTTTATCATATTTTAGATTTTTCTAAGTCTTAACTTTATTTTTCTAGTCTTATTTCATATTTCTTTTATTTTAGAGTATTATTAAATAGTTTAAAATAGTTTTTAATTAATAATAATTAGATAATTAGTTACAAAAATAAATTTCTTTTTCTATAAATTTTCTCATATCATTAGGTTTGTAAAAATATATTTTTCATATTTTTAGGATTTATATTGTGTAAGTTTCACTTTTTATTTTGTACGTTTACGTTATTTTTATTTAAACGTAAGTTTTTAATTTTAAGTTTTAAACGTTCATCACTTTAAAAATAGTGATAGCGTTTATTTAATATCTTTTATCTTTTTAATTTTCTTAATTTGCATTTAAGTCGCTTTTATTTATAATCTTTTTCAGTAGTGTAATATTCAATCCAAATCCTTTCCGATCACTATCATTAGTGGTCATTCTATAGTCTGATCATGTGTTTAACACACCATTGAGTCTCCTTGGGACTTAACGACCCGGGAATCCACTATATTCCCTGATCTTCATTTGCATTTGTGTCTGAGCTGTTTTAAGTCTGTTTAGACTTGACGGTTCGGACCCAATCAAATTTTGGCGCCGCTGCCGGGGAGGCTTTAGCGTGTGTTTAGCCATTTTCAGATCCATTCTTGCACATACCCATCTTTTGTAAAAAGTTTTTTGTAAAGTTTTCAAATATCCAAAAAGTTCATTAACACTTTTCCTAAAGTGTTATAAACGCCAAAAATATTAAAAGTGTTATAAACGCCAAAAATATTTTCATTTTTTGTTTTTATAGCATGTTTTTCAAAAATCCAAAAATATCCATCCTTTATCCTCCAATCTGTTTAATTCTACATTTCTTTATCCTCAAACCTGTTTAATTCTCCATTCCTTACCCTCTAATCCATTTAATTCTTCATCTCTTATCCTCTTATCTGTTTAATTCTCTATGTCATGGTATTTGACATGTTCCTGGTGTGGAGGTCCATTTAATGGTGGAAATTGTCGGCGATGTACCAATGTGGGTTTCGGAGACAAATTTGTCGGTAATCCCGATCCCATTTCAAAAGAAACACCCGATTTTTCCTACCTACCTCCACAGCCCCAATACGAATCCTACTCATGCGAGTATTGTGGGAATGATTCTCATTACGGTTTTGATTGTCCACCACAGGTTCCGCTTGTCTATGAGCCGGAACCATGTTACAATCAGAACTTTGGTGAAAGTTATTTTCCCAATTATCTCTGTTGTGAGCATTGCGGGGGTCCTCATGAGACTTTTGAATGCCAACCGATGAATCAAAATTTTCAAAATTCCAATTCTCCCGGTTTTGACAATTTCCAACCCCCGCAGTATTCCATCAGTCATCAGACTTCTGAGTCTTCACAGCATTTCAATGATTACGAGGAGTGTAATCTTCCGCAAAGTTCTGAAGAAATACGCATTCGAAAGAAGCTACAAATGAAAAGAATGTTGTGTAAGCTTCAACAGATGAACATAAGAATCCGATATGATGACGATGATGATGAGGATTCTATTCAAGTGAAGGAATATTATGAGAGCTTGTCAACTGAAATCACACCCGAAGCTTCCATTGACTCTCTATTAATGGGGGACGAGCCTCTTAGCACTATTCCAGAAATGGAATCGTCTAGTGTTGAGAGCCTGGTTCCAACCCCAAGTGAGTCCGAGGTTATCTCCGGTAATATGTGTGATGAGCCTCTTGATGATAATTCTTCTCCTCCTCTTGACATTCCATATGATCATGTCGAGATGTTCTCCGATTCTGATAGCGATTGTACTTCGTTTGACGATTCTTTATCCTATGGAGACATCGATTATGTCGAGGAGCTACCTTCTGAGCTAGTTAGCTTAGAAGAAGTGAGAAATTCTGATGATCTGGAAATTGAGGACGAGATACTTCGTGAACAATTGTTCAATATAAATCTCCTCGTTTCTAAGATCGAATCATTCTGTGCTAAGTCAGCTTCATCTCCTATCCCCGTTGTGGATAGTGACTCTACATTGGACAAGCCCGAGCTTGAGGCTTTTTCCAATGATTCTCTTCATGAAGAGTTCTCCGGTGAACTCTCTCATGACATATCTCCTCCGGAATATGATCATTTCTATTTTGATCTTGAGGATGATATTGGCTTGGAGGAAGGTGTACTCTATCATAAGAGTTTGCTTATTGATGATACTACCTTCACCCTTCCTCCCGACATGTCTACATTTGAGGATGACGAATGGATCCTAATTGTTATAAACATCTTCCTTCCATTCCTCACTTATGATGTGTCTTCCTCTCTTCTTCACTCCTTCGGGAGTGAGGATACTATCTTTGACCCCGGCATTTTCGTTTATCATTTATGAGCCGGGTCTGTCTCTCTTTATCTCGTCGGTGTGGAACTTTCACGTGCTTCAAATGTTTGTCCAAACATCTTGAATGAAAGTCCGATGGAGATTGTTTCTTCCACTTTGCTTCCCCATGAACCAATGAATTCGGGGTCGAGTCAAGCTAGCGACTCGGAAATCAAAAACAGTAGCACGCACCATATGGGTTTTCACCCATATTTCTGTCTTCTTACCCCCTTTCTACCACCTAAGTGTGGGGGTGATGCCCCACATGTTATATATATAAGTTTTATGAAAAAAAAAAAAAAAAAAAAAAAAAATCTCCTTTCTAAATAATGGCCGTAATATTTCCCTTTTACGTTCTTTGTTTCGGCATAACCGCCGGTACTTTGAATATTGAGGGCAATATTCATTTCTAAGTGTGGGGGGGAATTCTCACGAATTTCATATATTATACCACCTAATTCCCCCGTTTTTGGCCAAAATTTTTTTTTGGGAGTAAGTGTTTTACACTTTCTCATTTGGTTATCAGTCCGCCATGTCTGTAAGACAAAAGGATTGGCTAATCCAGGAGCAAACGGCTCTTGGTAAAGATATATCAAATCCGTTTATATGGCTTGCAATTTGCCCAAAATTGTATGGTTCTCAGCTCACCATATCCTAAAAAGTGAAGAGTTGGCTAGCCCGCAAGATTATGGCTTGTGGTAAAGGCAGTGGAAAAACCATAATTGGTAATCAGCTCACCAAAGATAATTTTGATAATTTATCTAAGAGTTGGCTAGTCCAGAAGGGTACGGCTTCTGGTAAAGACAAAATCAAATCCGTTGAAAGCTGGTGGTTTGCTCAAAATCACATGGTTATCGGTGTACCATGGTTCTTACTTGAACTGAAACATTTGGCTACTCCAGAAGTAATGGCTTTTGGTAAAGAGATTAAAATCCATTATGTTTTCTCAAATCATTGCTAGGGACTAGCAATATCTCAGTGTGGGGGATTGATGAGTGTCTAAATACTCATCATTTTTGTACAATATAAACTGCAAAATCATCTGAAAACACTCAAAAACGCATCAAAATGATCAAAATATCACAAACAAGTGTTTTATGTGTTTTAAATGCAAAAATATCAAAATCAGATGAAAAACATATCAAATTTGCAAAAATTGCAGTTTCAGTCCCCCAAGTTTCAAAAATTGTCAAAAACAGTCCCTGAGCACATAATTTCAAAAGAAAAGTCACCAAAGGTCCTTTTTAAATCATAACTTGTCAAATTTAGTCCTTTGGTGAAAAATGTCAAAAGTTTGAGAAAATTACAAAAATGGTCCTTCAAGTTTCAAATTTGGCAGAAATGGCCCCTGGAAATTGCAAAATGGCAATTTTGGTCCTTATACTTTTTGAGAATGTCACTTTTAGTCCTTGGAAGAAAATTTGCAAGCTTGGCAGTTTAGGCCCTTCAAGTTTCAGAAAATATCACTAAGGCCCTTGGATTATTAATGCCTTAATCTCATTTTGAACCCTTGTCAATCCATGTGACCCCTGCCACAACCCATTTTGAACCCCTTGCCTATAACTAATACCCCGGTCAACCCTTTTGGTCAAACAAACAAAAAAACCCGCCAAGTCTTTCTTCCCCATCCCAATCCCTGAAATCACTCAACTAGCCCATCCCCCCTCCTCAACATTTTCTTCTCCTTGTTCCCCCACCTCAACACAAATCCAAGAATCATTTAATGATCCTTCAACCCCTTCACTCTACCCTCCAACTGTCAAAAAAATCCAATTGGCGCCAAAATGATCAAATGGTCAAAAATGTCCCAAGACATCCAATGGTTCAGAATTTAAGTGGGAAATGCTCAGAAAGTCAAGGGGAAGCATTTGGAGTATAAAAGAGAAGGAGAGAAGCAGTTTGAAAGAGTAGTAGCTAGTTTTTATTTTTTCTCTAATATCGTTTTTTTTGTAATGTTTTAATTTAAGTCATGTTATTGTAATTTCTGTTTTTATGAATCAAACTAAGTTATTTTATAAATTGTAATCCAGTTTGAAGGTGTAATTCAAGGTTTAATATCATTTTGTGTTTTCAAAGTCTACTGTTAAAAATTTCAGTTTTTAAATTCTCTTGTCCAAGTTTTTAGTATTTGATTTAAGTTCAAAATGGTTTAGATAAGTTGTTTACAGCTTTTTGTAAGCCTAAAAGTCAGTTTCAAACAAGTTTCATTGATGGTCAACGAAAGTCAACTTTGGGACTCAAATTGGAAATGGTGATGAAAATTGTTGATGCAGAGGTTGACATGGGTTGAAATAGGTTAGATTAGGTTAGTCTTGGGTTTTGGTTTAGCCTGCAATAGCAGTGGACTCATGTGAGTAAGATTTTCAACTTTTCATTTTTAAGCCATTTTTGCATTTCTTGTGTATCTATGAATTTGTACTCCTAATCTGTTAAAATCTGTCTTAATAGTATAATTTAGAATAGTTAAAGTTAGTTTGATCATGCTTTATGCCTGTTCAATCTTTGGATTAGTTTTTGTTTGCAAATCATGTTTTAAAGGGGTGTTTGGAATGGCTGCATTTTCTGCATTAGAGGCCTCATAAGTAGTTACCTTTTGTTGTTTCATGTTTGTTCAGTTCCTTTGAACTTGTCTCTGTCATTGCCTTGTGCCTTTTAAGCTCAGAAGTCAAAATTTCCTTTCATGTGATCTTGCAGCTTCACTGTGAGAATTTGCAATATCAAAATCTTATTTTGTGTTCCAAACTCATAAACAAAGCTTGATATAGCTTCATTTAATCTAGTAACATCATTCTCATCCTTAAAATCAAGATCAAAACTCAAGATAGTCAACTTTTCAGTTTGATCAAAAAGTCAAAAGAGTTTCAAAATCAGTTTTTGTGCAGAACTTGCAGGGCCTGCACAGTGTGTATTATTTACAAGTAGAAGCTCAAATTTGGTTTACAAGCTCTTTGCTAGGTGGGCTTAAGTCCCACATTTCTGGTTTTCTGTTTGAAGCTTCTGATTAGCTTTTAGATTAGCTTAAACCTAGGTACCTGTTATTGTATTTGTTCTGTGCAGCAGCACTGTTCCTTTTTGCACCTTTTTGTTTGATCTGTAGCCTATTCATCTCAAGTCCATATTAGCTGTAACCTTGGATTTAAGTTCTCTGCTAGGTTGGCTTGAGAGCCATGCTCTTAGTTTTCTCTTTAGCTTATTGGATAAGCTGAGGCTTAAGCTCAAAGTAGACCCTTAGAACCTGTTTTTGGCCATTATCTCATATACTCAAATCTGTACTAGCTTATATTCAGTAGCTGTAGCTTGTTGATTCTCATTGCATTTTGGTCCTTTTAGTTTATTATTGCTTCCTTATCAGTTTGGTACACTTTGGACTCCATTTGGCTTATTAAAGTGCTTATTTATAAGCACTAGCTACATCAGTTTCTATATCTTGCAAATAAGCCCCTGTTTTTCTAATTTTCCTAGCTTCCTAATATCATTTTAGAGTTTTCCTGAAATTTTCAGATTTTTCCAAGTTGTTTTGCTATTTTTCTGAATTTAAATTAGTTTTTAATCCTTTTTAAATAGCATTTAATACAAATAATTAAGAAAAGGTTCAAAAAAATAATTTTTCAATTTTAATAGTTTAAGATAAATATAAAAAGCATAAAAAGTATTTTTCTTTATTTTTCTCCCTTTATTTGGTATTTTTCACAATTTTAATTAGTTTTAAAGAGTTTTTAATTAATAATAAATATATAAAAAGTCTAAAAAATATATTTTCTGTTTTAAAATTAGTTTTATCATATTTTAGATTTTTCTAAGTCTTAACTTTATTTTTCTAGTCTTATTTCATATTTTCTTTTATTTTAGAGTATTATTAAATAGTTTAAAATAGTTTTTAATTAATAATAATTAGATAATTAGTTACAAAAATAAATTTCTTTTTCTATAAATTTTCTCATATCATTAGGTTTGTAAAAATATATTTTTCATATTTTTAGGATTTATATTGTGTAAGTTTCACTTTTTATTTTGTACGTTTACGTTATTTTTATTTAAACGTAAGTTTTTAATTTTAAGTTTTAAACGTTCATCACTTTAAAAATAGTGATAGCGTTTATTTAATATCTTTTATCTTTTTAATTTTCTTAATTTGCATTTAAGTCGCTTTTATTTATAATCTTTTTCAGTAGTGTAATATTCAATCCAAATCCTTTCCGAATCATTAGTGGTCATTCTATAGTCTGATCATGTGTTTAACACACCATTGAGTCTCCTTGGGACTTAACGACCCGGGAATCCACTATATTCCCTGATCTTCATTTGCATTTGTGTCTGAGCTGTTTTAAGTCTGTTTAGACTTGACGGTTCGGACCCAATCAGTAGTCTTCTCTACCTCACGGCAAGTAGGCCGGATATCATGTTTAGTGTTTGCCTATGTGCTAGGTTTCAAGAAAACCCCAAAACTTCACACCTAGAAGCCGTAAAAAGAATTTTTAGATACATTAAGGGTACAACACAATTAGGATTATGGTATCCTAAGGGCACGGGTGTAGAAACAATTGTATATGCAGATTCTGACCATGCAGGGGATTACGTTGATAGAAAAAGTACAAATGGGGTGTGTACTTTCATGGGATGTTCTTTAACATCATGGTTTCCTAAGAAACAAACGGCTCTAGCAATATCAACAACCGAAGCCAAGTACGTCTCCGCCGGCAAAGCATGCCAACAAGCACTATGGATGAAACAAGCGTTAGTAGACTACGACATTCATCTAAGCGACATAGCCATTCTATGTGACAACAAAGGTGCCATCGACTTAAGCAAGAATCCGGTATTGCATTCTCGCACCAAGCATATAGAGATTCGTCATCACTTCTTAAGAGACAATGTTCAAAAGGGGAACATTTCTATTGAGAAGGTAGCATCCGAAGATAACATAGCCGACGTCCTCACCAAACCGTTGAAGCGGGAACAATTCAACCTACTTCGTCTTGGTCTTGGTTTAATGGAACACACGTCGTAATTTATTTTGACTATACAATGTATGTAAACACTAGCCTTCTTCCTTCTGAGTCTAAGATCTCTATTTCACGCACAACTCACAAACAATACGGGAATTTTCAAAACCCAAAGATAAGTTTTTTTTTTTTTTACTTATAGCTTTCCTACTTTTTATATACACATTTTCAAAGAAAACCTACTTTCACAATGTTTTCTAAAAAAATGATACCTTCCCGTATCAATTTCACAAAAGCAATTTCTCACGTCTAGGACAAATCGCTTTTTCATTATTAATACAAAGTAAAAACCCGTTTTCATTGCATCTCATGTCTTTTGAATGCTAAAGGGGACACATAACTAACATGTGTTTTCGGGTACATTCATTTAAGCTACAATGAATTAGGAGCATTGACAACCCAAGATTACGTACTTATGTACTAAATATGTGTTTTCGGGTTATCTCAATAGGATAATTTTTATACTTCTAGTTTAGTTTTTATTTCTTTTTAGGGGTCGAGATAACCGCAACTCCAAATAGTTTGCATATAGGCACACAATAGGCAAAAATATTTCCAAAAGGAGAATTTTGTACTGCCTGAAACACCAGACCCACGGATCCCAGCCTTCATGCTGGACGGATCCCTCAAGGGAAGGATCCGTGGGATCCGTGTATACAGAAGCTGTTTTCAACTTCTATTTTTGTCACTTTGGATGTAAAATCCACATTTGCTTCATTTTTGGGAGTATGCTATTTAATGCTTGTGTTCTCATGATCACATGCCTTGAATTCATATCTAATCATTAGATTTTAATCCACATTTTGGATCAAGCATTCATTACAATGTGTTGGTTTTTCTATATATATAACTCCCAAAATGCTTGCATACTCCATCTCCTTCTCACAAACACACTTCATCATGTCATCCAAAAACCCTTTAGGAGAAACATCTAGTACAAACAATCATGATATCCAAACCTTTGTACTTCCATCATCCAAAATACCACAATCAAATGCTAGGATATCCGCACGGATTAGTATCCGATCTTGTTGTTTAGCAAAACCAACCTCAAATGATTCATCCTCAAATAACTCACCACAAGATGCTTCCATTATAGCACCACCCTCATCACCAACAAGTACACCAACTTCATCACCACCTAAAATAACTCTTTTGGAACTCCTTAGGACTCCAACAAGATCTACCCAACCTAAAGAAAAAGAAATAGTCTTTTCCACACCCCCCACATCACCAAATACTATTTTTCAAGATCTTAAAACATCACCACCTCTAGCTCCCATCACATTACAAGAATATCTAGGTTCTTTTCCACTACCATGTACAAACATTCCGGATTTTGATCCATATTTTTTTATTTTTCCACCACAACTTCCGCATAACTCAAATCAAAACAACCCGGAAAACTTCCGCACTCATTACCCACATCATTTACATTGTGAACATTGCCAATCCACTAGGGAAATTGCAATAGAAGTTAGGGAAGAAATGCGTTTCATACTCAACCTCATCCTTGATCGTATCAATACTATTACTCATCAAAACCTCCATCCATAACCTTATGCAAGCATGGAAGGAATCTCTACTACTATTTTTCACTTTTAGTATTAATTTTTTTTTTTTTCATTTTCAAGAACAAGTCTTGTTCTTATTTTTACATGCTTGTAAGTGGCTTAACTACCACTACAATTTGTCGTTTTATTACAAGGCCTTGTTTACATACCTTGGCTCCCTATCTTGATTCTCGACAACCATAAGATCATTTAAGCATGTTACTAACTTTCTTTTGTAGGATTTTTTTTCTTCTCTTGACGCCCCAAACTAGGGGGAGCTACCGTCAAGGGGGAGTAAGAAATACGTAGACTACTTTTTCCTCCAAGGGTTAACTTTTTGTTTTGACAAAAAGGGGGAGAAGAAGTAAAACTTAGGAGCTTTCAAAACTTACATCTATTCTTAAGTTTTACTCATCATAACATTATATTTTGTCATCAACAAAAAGGGGGAGATTGTTAATACAAATAAACCGTAAAAACGTTTACTAATATTTTGCGATCTCTTTGTGTTTTGTTGATAACATATATAATGTTGTCTTAAGTATAATTATAAGGATACATGTTATTTTTGTAAAGCATTTACATATAATCTTTTAAATACAAAAATGTAGTAATTAAGCATTTGTTGTAATAGTTTATTAGGATGGGTAAAAACCATAACCCATGGATCATAACCCATGGATCTTAACCCATACCCAAGAAGACTAGATACAATGTATACTTAGATACATTGAATCTAAAGAAAACCCATGGACCAACCCATAACCCATGACCCATAACCAAAAAATCCATGGGCAAAGAGGAGCGTTCCACGGATCCCTAGCTTTGTGCTAGCCGGATCCCAAGTGGAAGGGATCCGTGAGAACAGTGAGGAAATTTGCCTATAAATAGAGAGACATTTCTTCATTCTAACTCACCCCTCTTCTTACTAAATATTTCATACACTCTCATTCTCTTCTAATATATAGATCACTAGATCTAGAGAGTTGTTCTTCTTTTCTTTCTATTTGTGATCCTCATATAGGTACTTCTCTAAGGCGAGATCACGAGCATTCTACAAGTCATCCAAGCAAGGGGTCCTTGATTGATTTGTCACTCCGCAAGATTTCTGTAGCGAAGATCTTGTATTTGATATTTCACATATTTGTTGTGTAATAGTTGTGTTGGTTTGGTCCACCGTGCTACGGACTCGGTATCTAGCTTTGTACCGAAAAAGTGTAAGCAACGTTGTGAAGGCTTCTCCGCCAAGTGAAGGAGTTTGTTGACATAGTGCTTGAACTCTCGAGTAGGTGACTCGGGGAGTGGAGTAGGGCAAGGAAGGTGTCCTTGTAGCCGAACCACTATAAATCGGTTGTGTCATTTCTATCCCTTATCTTTATTTATTTGCTTGCATTATCATTAGATCTATACGTTCTCAACATCCATACGATTTCACATAAAGTTTTTGAAATCAACTTAAAATCGGCAAAACTATTCAACCCCCCCTTCTAGTTTTCCACACGTGATTTTATTAGAGTTTTAGAGAGAAGTTCGATATTATTAGAGTTGTTAAAGATCTGCATAATAAGCAGAGTTAGAGTTCTTAATAAAATCATTCTAAGTTAAAGTTATTCTTCTTAGCTTTGTTAAGTAAATTCCGCATACTTAATAGAGTTTGCTCAGTGTTTCTTTGTTAATAATTTAGGATTTATCCGAGGTTATTAAACCTTAACAAGCTATTTAAGTTAGTTTGGTTAGAGTACATCGATCCAACAAGTGGTATCAGAGCTTGTGTGGAAACTCTGACTAAGAAGAAAACCGATTTGAACAAACCTTGAAGATGTCGACTGAAGCTGCATCAACTCCTATCACATAGGTATGTTCTAAGTGTCATGATTTTTATCAAAAAGTACTTAATGCTTATGTTTACGAAAGAGATAACTGTATAAAGGCTAGGTCTGAGGTAGCTGGTTATCAAATTACTTTAGAGTCTATGGAAGCCAAAATTATAACACATGAAAATAATGAAATGGCTTGGGCTGAAAAATATGAACAACAGGATTACTAGTTAAAACTGAGTGAATGGAAATTAAACTGTAAAATTGCTGAAATTGAGAAACTAACTAAGGAGAGAGATGATCTGTTAGCAAAGTTTGATGCCTGGAAAGAATCTGGTCTGTCACATGTTACTTATGTTTAAAAAAAAGAAGAGCATACATTAGAACTGGCTTAGGTTTTGGTATGGACTTTGATAACATAGAAGAAAACACATCTATTGAACAGGATGACTTAGAAGATATAACCACTAGTGATGATGAACTCATTAATTATGTTGACACATCTAGTAATGAGGATTCAGTTAGTGATTCACCTCCTGAGTATAAGAAAGACAAAGGTTATCATGCTGTTCCACATCCAGTTGGTAGTCATCAACCCATAAGACCTGATGTTTCACGTTTTGGTGTAGACAGTCTAGAGTTTAGGAAGAAGCTTATTGGTCAATCTAGGTCTGAAACCCCAAAAGAAACTGTTGAAACAAATTTTCAAAGTCAAGCAGTACCTTCTACTCAAAGTACTGCTCCACAAGCAGTACCTTTAGGAAAACCTTTTCAAAACAGTACTGCTAAACCTTTTTGGGATAACTTTGGTCAAAACAGGTTTAATCATTCACCTAGAAGGCACAATAGTTTTGGTCATAGACATAGAAGAAGTCACTTTGGGAGTATGGGTGAAAAACTGTGTTTTGTGTGTTTTAGTCCTACTCATTTAATCAAGGATTGTGAACATCACTCAGAATACCTTAGGAAATTTCCAAAGAACAGGTCTGCTAACCAGAAACCTAGAGAGAATAAACTAGTCTGGAATCATTCTAATAGGGTTAATCACAGCAATTTCTCACCAGATCATAGGTACCCCCACTAGAGAAGACCTTTTTTCTAAACCAACTGTACCTTCACAAGCAGTACCTTCTCAAAGTACTGCTCAGTCAAACCAAGGTACTGCGAATATCACTTGGAACAGAAATCCTAGGAGATCTCATTACTATCAACCTAGAAGGTATTACAATTCACATAGGGGATCTAGATCACAGGAACCAAGTGTTAAAACAGAATGGGTTAAGAGGGAAAGTACTGCTGAGGGACAAACAATACTTTCAACAAAAAGTGAATCAGATGTTTTTGTGATACAAGCAAAAGAGAATGAACTTGTAAAAGAAAGTTTTGTTGAAAATCCACAAGTTTTGAATCAAAAGATAATACTGGATCATGCTTTAAAAAGCAGTGGAGACTACATACTTACAGAATGTAAGTATGTCACTCCACAAGGGGAACACAAGTCAGTAATGGCTTGGGTTCCTCAAAGCAACTAACTCTTTCATCTTATTAGACAGGGCAACCCAGAAGAGGAGCTTAAAGATCATTTTATTGTTGATAGTGGTTGTTCTGTGAGCATGACAGGAAACAAGGAATTTCTGTCAGGTGTTTTGGAGTATATTAGTTATTAAGCTACATTTAAGGGGAGGACTATTTAGGATTAGTATAGTCCTGTGCATTATTTGAGGGGAGGATATTTATGTATGCTTAGCTTATACAGAGGAATTTGGAAAAGTACTGTTTTTTATGAACGTACTGCTTTGGAAAGTACTGTTTGGGAAAGTACTGCACACATGGAAAGTACTGTTTGTCTTATTAAAGTACTGTTCCAACGGTAATATTGAGGGGTAATTCTACTAACGGTAACTTTGTTATTATGGGCTGTGATTTTTCAAATCTCACCTATAAATAACTACTCTCCGATTTTCTCTCTCATCTTGATATTCTCATATCTTTTCCATATTTCTCTCACCATCTCTTTATTATTCGATTATATCTCTAATTGTGCTTACATACTCAACCATGGCGAATCGTCCTACTGTTTCAAAGCACAACATGGTGGCGAATTTAGACAAGACTGACGATAATGTGATTTTTCATGATATAATTGATTATCTTACTGGGTCGCTAATCAGTTATGCTCTTTTAGTGGAGCCGGATATAATTGAACCTTGGATTCAAGAATTTTGGGCTACTGCTAGGGATTATATGGAGAATGATGAATTTTATATTAGGGCTGCAGTTGCTGGAAGAACTGTGAAGATTACAGAAGCCTCTATTCGAGAAGACTTATTGTTTAATGATGAAGAAGGGGCTATTCGTTTTGATAAGCAGTTGCTTTAGGATACTTTTGGGCACCTTGGTTATGAAGGGTCTTTAACAGAACAAACATTCAGGAAACAACTATTTTGTCCTCAATGGAAATTTTTAGTGCATGTGTTGCTTCATTGTATTAGTGCTAAAAGTACTTCATGGGAGCAATTTGGATCTAACATAGCATCTACTATGGTGGGATTGGCTACAGATCGTGTTTTCAATTTTTCAAGGCTAATTCTAGATGGAATGCTTTCACACATTTCTCATGGGTCAAAATGGTTGATGTATCCAAGGTTTGTTCAAGTATTCCTCAACAAACAACTTACTGATGTACCAAAGCCTACAGATTTACTACCTGTTATTGTACAACAAGCAAAGATTTTTATCTTTATGGCGAGAAGAAGTGATTTATTCAGAGGTCCAGACACTCCTTTAACTACTTCTATGATGGAAGTTGTTCAAGCTGTTAGAGCTGATGCTGAAGATGATGAAGAAAGTGAAGGTATTGCACCTGCAAGTACTGCATCTGCAAGTACTGATTCTCAAAGTGCTGCATCTCAAGAGGGTACTGCATCTCAAGGTACTGCTTCCCCAAGTACTGAAGTTCAAGAAGATGTTGCAGGTTCACCTTTTCCATCTCCACAACAATCTGTTCCTGATTCTCAACCAGAGGAACATTTACCAATTCAAGGAGATGATTCACATACTATATCCCCTGAAGGTTTAACATTGGATAATTATGTTTTGACAAGGGAGTTAGTCAAGTTGCAAAAGACTACTGAAGCTCAAGCTAAACAGATTAAGAAATTGAAGCTCAAGTTTAGACGGCTCAAGAATTTTGTCTGGCCATTGGTTCAACATCATCGTATATGGTTCAAATCTAAAAAGAAGGAGCAGAGGCAGTCTCGGAAGAGCAAACGCCAAAAGGTTCACAAACAATCTTCTGTCCAATTGGGGAGGAATTTAGAAGAAAGGAATTTGAAAGAAGATGTTGTTAAGGAAAATGAACCTGAAGGTACTGAAGAACATGAAAAGACTGAAGAACAAGTTATTCAAGAAACTGAGGAACAAGTTATTGATGTTCAAGTTCAAAGTACTGATAATCAAGGTACTGCAATGATAAGGTTTTAAAAGGTACCATTTTGAGGGGTCGTTTAAGTCCTTATTTGATCACTTTTGTATCCGTTATTGCTTAATATCGTTCCTTTTCACTTTTTAGGTCTCGTGAAGGCAAAATGCTGGAATGGCACTTATTTGGACGAAAAGGCGCGAATATATGAAGAAAATGGCCAAAGTTGAAATCGAGACACTCACAGTTGCTGAAAGTAGAAGGCGACGGCGTCAGGTGCTACATTGTGACGCCGTCCCAAAATTATTGTGACGACACAGGTCTCAAAACTCGTATTTTCAAGTGACGACGTCCAGTTGTGGAAGAGTAGGCCGTCGCTACTCAGACGGCCTAGATGCAATCCAGACGACGTCAGAAGCTGAAGAGGACGGCGTCACGGACTTAAGGTGACGCCGTCGCAAGGTTAACGTGGCCAAGACGAAACCCTAATGGCGGCGACACGACGGCGTCACTAAACATAAGGTGACGCCGTCGCAATTGTAATCTTATATATAGAATCCGAATTTTTCAGTCTTTGTGTGGAGAGTCTTTGGAGTAAAAACCTAAAACCGAACCTAAGGTGTCTTGTAAAGTATTTTAGGGTTTTAAACCCTATCTTACACCAAGATAAGTCTTTACTTCATTAATTCAATTATGTCTTTGATTATTTGTGTGTATGCTTGCATGTTCTCCATGTCCGGCTAATTTATTTGTGTGTTTGCTTAGGAAGTATGAAACTTAATTATTAAATATTGATTGGTTGTTTCTTATCTTAGTTGATTAATGATCTAGTAATGCGATAGGTCATTCGTTGTGTACTTAATGCTTGATTCATCTTTGTGAACCTTAGAGTATAATTACCTGAGTAATTGTAGGCTAAACCATCCGAAGAGCGCCTTAGAGTAGGAGTCTATAATCTCTAGTGGGTTTGTAGACAAGACCCTTTGGTAATTTCAAAGAGTTAGGGAGAAACGCATACCCTACAACTTTAGAAACACAACGCAACTAGGAATAAGACGTGACACTCAACCATCAATAGGAGATAATTAAGGAGTAATACAAACTAAGTAAACACATCTTTAAACTATCACACGAACACACATTAATTAGACATAGACTCCCACAACCTTAGTTTAGATAATTAGATAATAGTAGAGTAATCGGTAGAAATACCAACCCCCCAAATCCAATACCCGAGATTCGTACCTTTCAATTTTTCATAAAATATAAAAAGATAAAAAAGTAATCTTCCTCAACCTTAACCTTAGCGTAGTAACTCCCTACTAGCATTCCTATTCCCCTAGAGAACGATATCAATACCCGTGGCTTACCCTAATTACTACACTACAACGATTAGGTTCACTGCCTAGGGTGTTATAAAACTTGCTCGAAGAAAAGGAAGTTCCTTTGACCCCGAACGACGCGTGTAGCGTTATCAAGTTTTTGGCGTCGCTGCCGGGGAATAGAATAGCTAGTTAGTAGTCCACCTCGTTTAGGTTTCTTTGCTTGATTCTTATCAAGTAAACTTTTTTCTCATTTTTAGATTTCTCTTAGTCTATCCCCCTTCTTCGTGACCTTTGTTCGTAACCTCATCACTTTTTATCATGGAAGGTGATAACCCATTACCATTCATCAACCCACCACCAAATGACCCGCCAAGAGCCCGTACTCTTGGTGAATACTCGAGACCAAGCCACCTAGGCTATAGGAACACCATTGAGCTTCCCGACCAAGCCCAAACTACAGCCCTGCGATCCGACACCATCCGGTTGGTGCAAAACGGATGTGCATTCCATGGACTTCGTTCCGAAGATCCAAATCAGCATCTGAGGGATTTCCTCAAAATCGTCGATTCCATCGACCTTGATGCTACTACTCGGGAGACCACGCGCCTGCGTCTCTTCCAATTTTCTCTACGGGACCAAGCTAGTAATTGGCTTGAGCGACTTCCCGCCGGCTCCATCCCAAGTTGGGATGATCTTACTTCTCGCTTCCTTGCTCAATTTTTCCCACCGGGGAGAACCACTAAGCTTAGGAATGACATCTTGATGTTCCAACAACGTCAAGGTGAATCTCTCTACGAAGCATGGACCCGATTCAAGGACTTACTTCATAAAGTCCCTCATCACGGCATTGATCTTTGGCTCCAAGTCCAAATCTTTTATGATCATGTCAACTTTCCCACTAAGCGATCCATTGACCAAGCGGCCGGTGGAAAACTTAGTGATTTCACCGCAGAAGAATCATGGGAAATAATAGAGGACCTCGCCCTCTATGACAACGAAAGTTGGGATGACCCCCGTGAGCTGCCCAAAACCGTCAAGGCAATCTCCTTGCCTCCTCCCGACCGTAGGATGATCGAACTTGAAGATCAAGTTAAATTCCTCATGAGTTCCTACAAAAATCCTAAGTCCTCACGACAAGTGAATCAAATCACTCTACCTTGTGAGTTATGCAGTGGTCCCCATGACACTCGTGATTGCACAAGGCTCTCCGAACAAGCTTTTGCGGACTATGCCTCCATACGTACCGACGGAGCGGGAGAGAAGTGGTACACTTTCAAACCCGAACAAAATAACTTAGGAAACTCATACAACCGCTCATGGAGAAATCACCCTAATCTTAAGTGGAACCAAAACTCAAGCACACCCCAAAGCTCATCTAGTTCGCCTAATAGGTTCAATTCTTCTAATACCGAGAACCCCACTAATCTTGAGGCAATTGCATCTAGATTTTTGTCATCCCAAGAAATTCGATTGAATAAGCTTGAAGCCGATTTTAAGCAAAAACAGAGCGAGATGACAACGAAGCTTGATGCCCTCTTAAAAGCCTTCAATGAGCAGGAAGTTGGAGCACTCCCAAGTGATACCATTAAGAACCCAAAAGTGAATTCGATTGCATCGACTTCATGTTCCAGTTCACCATGGGAGAGTGCACATCCATGCCCCTCTCACCCAACGGTTCACTCGGTAAATGCTATCAAAAAGGGTTCCAAGTCATCCAAGAGATACCAAGGCCCGGCACCTTTGGTAAAGCCTACTCTTGAGAAACCCGTCAGCCAAGAATCCAAACCTAGTTTAGAGGAGGAGTACAAGGAACTCCATCAAGAAAAACCGATTCTTGAAGTCTTAGCTCATGCACCTTATTATAATGCTTTAAAAGAAAAATATGAGTTAGAACTTAGGCTTGGAAAACATGGGTCCGCCTTTGTGCGAAACAACTTACCTAAGAAGTTAGACGATCCCGGGCTATTCACTCTTCCGTGTAGACTTGGAACTTCCAAGCCACTCGATGCTCTAGCCGATTTAGGATCATGCATCAATCTCGTTCCGTTGTCCCTTCATAGAAGCCTCAACCTAGGTAAAATTGAACCAACGGAAACTATCTTAGGACTAGCGGACGGTAGTATAGCACGTCCGGTAGGAATAATTAAGGACATGGTAGTACATGTAGGAGAGCTGACTCTTTTGGCCGACTTTCATGTACTAGACATGAATAAGGACCCGACATGCCCATTACTAGTTGGAAGAGGATTTTTAGCTACCGCTAGTGCCATCATTGATTGTAAGATGTCCAAAATAGTGGTAGGAGAGGGGAGTGCTAGATCCGTTTACGATGTTAAAATGCATACATACTACAAGGATGAGGAAATCCCACAAGAGATAGGGTTGGATAAAGAGCCTTCTCGATATGGACCTTGGATTGAGAAGGCCTTTGCTAGTGCATCAACTTTCCAAGAACAAGAAATGGCTAGGGACATAGAAGTGAACCCGTTCGAGGACGCCTTAGTATTTAGGAAGATGACCGAGTTCCTAGGAAGCTTGCCCGTTAACCTTGTCATGAATAAGTGGATAGTTGAGAAATCCGAACACATGTGGAATTGGAATAGACCGCCTAGTGATGGTAATGGAAGGTGGCACATTAGGATACAAATCTATGATCCCGATGGTGAGATGTTTGAAAAGGCATATTTAACCGAACGTACTACTAGGAACTTGAATGATAAGTTTGATCCTTACGACATTGTTGAGGATAGACTTACGTATATCGGTACGTAGGAGCACGACTATGAGTCTAGCTACAAGACTCTTAAATAAAGAAAAACGCTTCGTGGGAGGCAACCCATGCTTAATTGTTTGCTTGTTAGTGTCATATATCTTTTATTAATTGTTTATCCTCATGTTTAATTTGTAAAAATGCTTTATTTTGTTTTTAACTTCGTCTTAATTGCATATAAAGGTATTTTACATAAGGGATAAGTGCAGGGAGGATTACACACGTTTTCAAAAGAAACGTAAACATGAGAATAACAATTAATTAAAAGATATTTATGTTTGTTTGTTCGAGTCAAATGCTTGTATCGAGTCATAATGGATGTTTTTTTTCAGAAATTTTTCCAGATTCTAAAGATGTAAATTTTTCAGAATTTTTTCCAGAAAATCGCAGACCAGTTTTTGTCAGGATAACCTGACGGCGTCAGGATTGCAACCTGACGGCGTTAGGAAGGAGTAAAAACATCAGATTACTTTTTCTCGTTTTCTGAGCTACTTATAAATTTTTGGAATTTTCCAGGTCTTAATTTTCTTAGAAATTCTGTAAACATCCATTCCACAAGCATTATATCCTAGTTTAAATCGAGTCTTATATATATTATTACCGCCGATTTTACGCGAAGGTTTCATTTGTTTTCTTCAAGTGTGCAGGTTTAATTTACCAAGAAGAAGTTACATAAGATTGGAAGGAGCTTTTCACGCAATAATTCTTCTTGGAAAGGATTTAACCACCACTTTACACGGATCCTACCGAGCTAATCAGGGGAGTATTAGTTTCTTTCGTTTTTGATTACCTTCCATTATCATAACTTTGATACTTTCGGGAAACATTGGGGACAATGTTCAGTTTAAGTGTAGGGAGGGAAAATAAAACGGGAACTTTGAAACTATGCTTATCCTTGATTATTTGCTTTGTCCAATTGCATTTGTGTAATAAACCATGAGAAAATGTCGGTTAGGGTAATTTTGGCACCAAATTTAAAATTTTTCATGACATATAGGAGTGGGCCATTAGTCTTAACAAAAGCGTCTCATGGATATGAAGTTATATGACTAGCACAAAAACCCTTTACCACCCAAATTCCACCCAAAATGTGAGGATCGCCCTTAGATTAGTAGGAATTAAAGCATTCATCTTTAATGCTTAGAGTGTGAACCGGTAGTATATTAGATTCTAGAACTTGTTTTGTGATGCATTCCGAGATCGCAAGTGAGGCTACACTTGTGTAGTTAGGAATAACTAAATGATAAGAGGCATTAGGATAACCCTTGTTTGATACCTGTAATATAATTACTTCTTCCACTTCGGTTGAGTAATTCCCCCACACCCTTTGCGTTGTACTCATCTTTAGTACACGATACCCCTAGTTAACCCCTCAGAGCCTATCCTTTTCGCGGTTCTCGTGATGTTTCGGTTTTTCCGGAATATCAATGAAGAACATTGTTTACACCCCACCCCCAAATATACACCCAAATCGCCTTAGCCTACCCCTTATGCACTCACTTTTAGTGCAAATGTTTGTTATCACCCTAAACCCTTAGTTCAATTATCTAGTTGCTTGCATAAGTTGCTAAGTCGATTCATATCCTTTGTATACAGTTTTGGGATGATTGGGATTCATGGGAAAAGTTAAAGTTTATGAAATGACGGGAAGGGAACATTAAATTCAAATTCCCTTTGTTTGCGTAATAATGTACCCCAAGTGTTTTGATCTTTTCAATTCGGGTCAAATTAGTGTTAGAGTAATAAAAACTAAAGTGTAGGGATATGCCTGTAAATCCCTAGTATTTTGATGTTATCATAGAGGATGGTAGAGTAAAAATGTATGAAAAAAAAAAAAAATCGAAAAAAAATAGAAAAAGAGAAAAAGAAAAAAAAAATAGAAAAAAAAAACAGAGTGATTAAAAAAAAAAAAAAAAAAAAAAAAAAAAAAAAAACATACGGGCTACCATCCTACATCTATCCTTTAAATTTATGTTTGTTTATTTCCGTTACCTAGAGTTTTAGAGTGTCGAGTCTTGGCTTAGCAACGCCATTCTTCATATGCATTTAACATAGAGATTTTTGACTTACCACCACTAAATAGCCTATCCCACCAAACCCTTATTTCCATAACCGTAAGCCTAACGTTACAACCCTTTAAGACCTCTTTGATAGTCTTTCCTAGGTGCTTACGCCAAAGCGATGGAGGTTTGATCTATTCTCAAGCCTATGGTAATCTATGTACTAGGACCGGTTAATGAGTGTTTATCTTCCATTTCGTATATTGTTATATTTCATATATACACCCGAGAGAGATGTGAGTATCCAAACACCCCATGTGAGGTGCTAGTATGTAATTTCCGTGCTTGTTATGACTTTTGCGGGGCTTATATGTGTTGTGGACCGTTTTGAATTAATGCTTCATGACCCCTAACTTATAAATTAATTGGCTAAAAGCACATTTGCTTGAGGACAAGCAAATAACAAGTGTAGGGATATTTGATAAGGTTTTAAAAGGTACCATTTTGAGGGGTCGTTTAAGTCCTTATTTGATCACTTTTGTATCCGTTATTGCTTAATATCGTTCCTTTTCACTTTTTAGGTCTCGTGAAGGCAAAATGCTGGAATGGCACTTATTTGGACGAAAAGGCGCGAATATATGAAGAAAATGGCCAAAGTCGAAATCGAGACACTCACAGTTGCTGAAAGTAGAAGGCGACGGCGTCAGGTGCTACATTGTGACGCCGTCCAAAAATTATTGTGACGACACAGGTCTCAAAACTCGTATTTTCAAGTGACGACGTCCAGTTGTGGAAGAGTAGGCCGTCGCTACTCAGACGGCCTAGATGCAATCCAGACGACGTCAGAAGCTGAAGAGGACGGCGTCACGGACTTAAGGTGACGCCGTCGCAAGGTTAACGTGGCCAAGACGAAACCCTAATGGCGGCGACACGACGGCGTCACTAAACATAAGGTGACGCCGTCGCAATTGTAATCTTATATATAGAATCCGAATTTTTCAGTCTTTGTGTGGAGAGTCTTTGGAGTAAAAACCTAAAACCGAACCTAAGGTGTCTTGTACAGTATTTTAGGGTTTTAAACCCTATCTTACACCAAGATAAGTCTTTACTTCATTAATTCAATTATGTCTTTGATTATTTGTGTGTATGCTTGCATGTTCTCCATGTCCGGCTAATTTATTTGTGTGTTTGCTTAGGAAGTATGAAACTTAATTATTAAATATTGATTGGTTGTTTCTTATCTTAGTTGATTAATGATCTAGTAATGCGATAGGTCATTCGTTGTGTACTTAATGCTTGATTCATCTTTGTGAACCTTAGAGTATAATTACCTGAGTAATTGTAGGCTAAACCATCCGAAGAGCGCCTTAGAGTAGGAGTCTATAATCTCTAGTGGGTTTGTAGACAAGACCCTTTGGTAATTTCAAAGAGTTAGGGAGAAACGCATACCCTACAACTTTAGAAACACAACGCAACTAGGAATAAGACGTGACACTCAACCATCAATAGGAGATAATTAAGGAGTAATACAAACTAAGTAAACACATCTTTAAACTATCATACGAACACACATTAATTAGACATAGACTCCCACAACCTTAGTTTAGATAATTAGATAATAGTAGAGTAATCGGTAGAAATACCAACCCCCCAAATCCAATACCCGAGATTCGTACCTTTCCATTTTTCATAAAATATAAAAAGATAAAAAAATAATCTTCCTCAACCTTAACCTTAGCGTAGTAACTCCCTACTAGCATTCCTATTCCCCTAGAGAACGATATCAATACCCGTGGCTTACCCTAATTACTACACTACAACGATTAGGTTCACTGCCTAGGGTGTTATAAAACTTGCTCGAAGAAAAGGAAGTTCCTTTGACCCCGAACGACGCGTGTAGCGTTATCAAGTTTTTGGTGCCGCTGCCGGGGAATAGAATAGCTAGTTAGTAGTCCACCTCGTTTAGGTTTCTTTGCTTGATTCCTATCAAGTAAACTTTTTTCTCATTTTTAGATTTCTCTTAGTCTATCCCCCTTCTTCGTGACCTTTGTTCATAACCTCATCACTTTTTATCATGGAAGGTGATAACCCATTACCATTCATCAACCCACCACCAAATGACCCGCC
The DNA here is from genome assembly GCA_019973895.1 of Chrysanthemum seticuspe. Taxonomy (NCBI): domain Eukaryota; kingdom Viridiplantae; phylum Streptophyta; class Magnoliopsida; order Asterales; family Asteraceae; genus Chrysanthemum; species Chrysanthemum seticuspe. The sequence goes on along the minus strand of BPTQ01000007.1, from coordinate 34,496,123 downwards.
AAGAGCCCGTACTCTTGGTGAATACTCGAGACCAAGCCACCTAGGCTATAGGAACACCATTGAGCTTCCCGACCAAGCCCAAACTACAGCCCTGCGATCCGACACCATCCGGTTGGTGCAAAATGGATGTGCATTCCATGGACTTCGTTCCGAAGATCCAAATCAGCATATGAGGGATTTCCTCAAAATCGTCGATTCCATCGACCTTGATGCTACTACTCGGGAGACCACGCGCCTGCGTCTCTTCCAATTTTCTCTACGGGACCAAGCTAGTAATTGGCTTGAGCGACTTCCCGCCGGCTCCATCTCAAGTTGGGATGATCTTACTTCTCGCTTCCTTGCTCAATTTTTCCCACCGGGGAGAACCACTAAGCTTAGGAATGACATCTTGATGTTCCAACAACGTCAAGGTGAATCTCTCTACGAAGCATGGACCCGATTCAAGGACTTACTTCATAAAGTCCCTCATCACGGCATTGATCTTTGGCTCCAAGTCCAAATCTTTTATGATCATGTCAACTTTCCCACTAAGCGATCCATTGACCAAGCGGCCGGTGGAAAACTTAGTGATTTCACCGCAGAAGAATCATGGGAAATAATAGAGGACCTCGCCCTCTATGACAACGAAAGTTGGGATGACCCCCGTGAGCTGCCCAAAACCGTCAAGGCAATCTCCTTGGCTCCTCCCGACCGTAGGATGATCGAACTTGAAGATCAAGTTAAATTCCTCATGAGTTCCTACAAAAATCCTAAGTCCTCACGACAAGTGAATCAAATCACTCTACCTTGTGAGTTATGCAGTGGTCCCCATGACACTCGTGATTGCACAAGGCTCTCCGAACAAGCTTTTGCGGACTATGCCTCCATACGTACCGACGGAGCGGGAGAAAAGTGGTACACTTTCAAACCCGAACAAAATAACTTAGGAAACTCATACAACCCCTCATGGAGAAATCACCCTAATCTTAAGTGGAACCAAAACTCAAGCACACCCCAAAGCTCATCTAGTTCGCCTAATAGGTTCAATTCTTCTAATACCGGGAACCCCACTAATCTTGAGGCAATTGCATCTAGATTTTTGTCATCCCAAGAAATTCGATTGAATAAGCTTGAAGCCGATTTTAAGCAAAAACAGAGCGAGATGACAACCAAGCTTGATGCCCTCTTAAAAGCCTTCAATGAGCGGGAAGTTGGAGCACTCCCAAGTGATACCATTAAGAACCCAAAAGTGAATTCGATTGCATCGACTTCATGTTCCAGTTCACCATGGGAGAGTGCACATCCATGCCCCTCTCACCCAACGGTTCACTCGGTAAATGCTATCAAAAAGGGTTCCAAGTCATCCAAGAGATACCAAGGCCCGGCACCTTTGGTAAAGCCTACTCTTGAGAAACCCGTCAGCCAAGAATCCAAACCTAGTTTAGAGGAGGAGTACAAGGAACTCCATCAAGAAAAACCGATTCTTGAAGTCTTAGCTCATGCACCTTATTATAATGCTTTAAAAGAAAAATATGAGTTAGAACTTAGGCTTGGAAAACATGGGTCCGCCTTTGTGCGAAACAACTTACCTAAGAAGTTAGACGATCCCGGGCTATTCACTCTTCCGTGTAGACTTGGAACTTCCAAGCCACTCGATGCTCTAGCCGATTTAGGATCATGCATCAATCTCGTTCCGTTGTCCCTTCATAGAAGCCTCAACCTAGGTAAAATTGAACCAACGGAAACTATCTTAGGACTAGCGGACGGTAGTATAGCACGTCCGGTAGGAATAATTAAAGACATGGTAGTACATGTAGGAGAGTTGATTCTTTTGGCCGACTTTCATGTACTAGACATGAATAAGGACCCGACATGCCCATTACTAGTTGGAAGAGGATTTTTAGCTACCGCTAGTGCCATCATCGATTGTAAGATGTCCAAAATAGTGGTAGGAGAGGGGAGTGCTAGATCCGTTTACGATGTTAAAAAGCATACATACTACAAGGATGAGGAAATCCCACAAGAGATAGGGTTGGATAAAGAGCCTTCTCGATTTGGACCTTGGATTGATAAGAACATCATAGGCCCCCAAAGACCTTTTTACCTAGATAAGGCCTTTGCTAGTGCAGTAACTTTCCAAGAACAAGAAATGGCTAGGGACATAGAAGTGAACCCGTTCGAGGACGCCTTAGTATTTAGGAAGATGACCGAGTTCCTAGGAAGCTTGCCCGTTAACCTTGTCATGAATAAGTGGATAGTTGAGAAATCCGAACACATGTGGAATTGGAATAGACCGCCTAGTGATGGTAATGGAAGGTGGCACATTAGGATACAAATCTATGATCCCGATGGTGAGATGTTTGAAAAGGCATATTTAACCGAACGTACTACTAGGAACTTGAATGATAAGTTTGATCCTTACGACATTGTTGAGGATAGACTTACGTATATCGGTACGTAGGAGCACGACTATGAGTCTAGCTACAAGACTCTTAAATAAAGAAAAGCGCTTCGTGGGAGGCAACCCATGCTTAATTGTTTGCTTGTTAGTGTCATATATCTTTTATTAATTGTTTATCCTCATGTTTAAATTTGTAAAAATGCTTTATTTTGTTTTTAACTTCGTCTTAATTGCATATAAAGGTATTTTACATAAGGGATAAGTGTAGGGAGGATTACACACGTTTTCAAAAGAAACGTAAACATGAGAATAACAATTAATTAAAAGATATTTATGTTTGTTTGTTCGAGTCAAATGCTTGTATCGAGTCATAATGGATGTTTTTTTCAGAAATTTTTCCAGATTCTAAAGATGTAAATTTTCCAGAATTTTTTTCCAGAAAATCGCAGACCAGTTTTTGTCAGGATAACCTGACGGCGTCAGGATTGCAACCTAACGGCGTCAGGAAGGAGTAAAAACATCAGATTACTTTTTCTCGTTTTCTGAGCTACTTATAAATTTTTGGAATTTTCCAGGTCTTAATTTTCTTAGAAATTCTGTAAACATCCATTCCACAAGCATTATATCCTAGTTTAAATCGAGTCTTATATATATTATTACCGCCGATTTTACGCGAAGGTTTCGTTTGTTTTCTTCAAGTGTGCAGGTTTAATTTACCAAGAAGAAGTTACATAAGATTGGAAGGAGCTTTTCACGCAATAATTCTTCTTGGAAAGGATTTAACCACCACTTTACATGGATCCTACCGAGCTAATCAGGGGAGTATTAGTTTCTTTCGTTTTTGATTACCTTCCATTATCATAACTTTGATACTTTCGGGGAACATTGGGGACAATGTTCAGTTTAAGTGTAGGGAGGGAAAATAAAACGGGAACTTTGAAACTATGCTTATCCTTGATTATTTGCTTTGTCCAATTGCATTTGTGTAATAAACCATGAGAAAATGTCGGTTAGGGTAATTTTGGCACCAAATTTAAAATTTTTCATGACATATAGGAGTGGGCCATTAGTCTTAACAAAAGCGTCTCATGGATAGGAAGTTATATGACTAGCACAAAAACCCTTTACCACCCAAATTCCACCCAAAATGTGAGGATCGCCCTTAGATTAGTAGGAATTAAAGCATTCATCTTTAATGCTTAGAGTGTGAACCGGTAGTATATTAGATTCTAGAACTTGTTTTGTGATGCATTCCGAGATCGCAAGTGAGGCTACACTTGTGTAGTTAGGAATAACTAAATGATAAGAGGCATTAGGATAACCCTTGTTTGATACCTGTAATATAATTACTTCTTCCACTTCGGTTGAGTAATTCCCCCACACCCTTTGCGTTGTACTCATCTTTAGTACACGATACCCCTAGTTAACCCCTCAGAGCCTATCCTTTTCGCGGTTCTCGTGATGTTTCGGTTTTTCCGGAATATCAATGAAGAACATTGTTTACACCCCACCCCCAAATATACACCCAAATCGCCTTAGCCTACCCCTTATGCACTCACTTTTAGTGCAAATGTTTGTTATCACCCTAAACCCTTAGTTCAATTATCTAGTTGCTTGCATAAGTTGCTAAGTCGATTCATATCCTTTGTATACAGTTTTGGGATGATTGGGATTCATGGGAAAAGTTAAAGTTTATGAAATGACGGGAAGGGAACATTAAATTCAAATTCCCTTTGTTTGCGTAATAATGTACCCCAAGTGTTTTGATCTTTTCAATTCGGGTCAAATTAGTGTTAGAGTAATAAAAACTCAAGTGTAGGGATATGCCTGTAAATCCCTAGTATTTTGATGTTATCATAGAGGATGGTAGAGTAAAAATGTGTGAAAAAAAAAAATCGAAAAAAAATAGAAAAAGATAAAAAGAAAAAAAAAATAGAAAAAAAAACAGAGTGATTAAAAAAAAAAAAAAAAAAAAAACATACTGGCTACCATCCTACATCTATCCTTTAAATTTATGTTTGTTTATTTCCATTACCTAGAGTTTTAGAGTGTCGAGTCTTGGCTTAGCAACGCCATTCTTCATATGCATTTAACATAGAGATTTTTGACTTACCACCACTAAATAGCCTATCCCACCAAACCTTTATTTCCATAACCGTAAGCCTAACGTTACAACCCTTTAAGACCTCTTTGATAGTCTTTCCTAGGTGCTTACGCCAAAGCGATGGAGGTTTGATCTATTCTCAAGCCTATGGTAATCTATGTACTAGGACCGGTTAATGAGTGTTTATCTTCCATTTCGTATATTGTTATATTTCATATATACACCCGAGAGAGATGTGAGTATCCAAACACCCCATGTGAGGTGCTAGTATGTAATTTCCGTGCTTGTTATGACTTTTGCGGGGCTTATATGTGTTGTGGACCGTTTTGAATTAATGCTTCATGACCCCTAACTTATAAATTAATTGGCTAAAAGCACATTTGCTTGAGGACAAGCAAATAACAAGTGTAGGGATATTTGATAAGGTTTTAAAAGGTACCATTTTGAGGGGTCGTTTAAGTCCTTATTTGATCACTTTTGTATCCGTTATTGCTTAATATCGTTCCTTTTCACTTTTTAGGTCTCGTGAAGGCAAAATGCTGGAATGACACTTATTTGGACGAAAAGGCGCGAATATATGAAGAAAATGGCCAAAGTCGAAATCGAGACACTCACAGTTGCTGAAAGTAGAAGGCGACGGCGTCAGGTGCTACATTGTGACGCCGTCCAAAAATTATTGTGACGACACAGGTCTCAAAACTCGTATTTTCAAGTGACAACGTCCAGTTGTGGAAGAGTAGGCCGTCGCTACTCAGACGGCCTAGATGCAATCCAGACGACGTCAGAAGCTGAAGAGGACGGCGTCACGGACTTAAGGTGACGCCGTCGCAAGGTTAACGTGGCCAAGACGAAACCCTAATGGCGGCGACACGACGGCGTCACTAAACATAAGGTGACGCCGTCGCAATTGTAATCTTATATATAGAATCCGTATTTTTCAGTCTTTGTGTGGAGAGTCTTTGGAGTAAAAACCTAAAACCGAACCTAAGGTGTCTTGTACAGTATTTTAGGGTTTTAAACCCTATCTTACACCAAGATAAGTCTTTACTTCATTAATTCAATTATGTCTTTGATTATTTGTGTGTATGCTTGCATGTTCTCCATGTCCGGCTAATTTATTTGTGTGTTTGCTTAGGAAGTATGAAACTTAATTATTAAATATTGATTGGTTGTTTCTTATCTTAGTTGATTAATGATCTAGTAATGCGATAGGTCATTCGTTGTGTACTTAATGCTTGATTCATCTTTGTGAACCTTAGAGTATAATTACCTGAGTAATTGTAGGCTAAACCATCCGAAGAGCGCCTTAGAGTAGGAGTCTATAATCTCTAGTGGGTTTGTAGACAAGACCCTTTGGTAATTTCAAAGAGTTAGGGAGAAACGCATACCCTACAACTTTAGAAACACAACGCAACTAGGAATAAGACGTGACACTCAACCATCAATAGGAGATAATTAAGGAGTAATACAAACTAAGTAAACACATCTTTAAACTATCATACGAACACACATTAATTAGACATAGACTCCCACAACCTTAGTTTAGATAATTAGATAATAGTAGAGTAATCGGTAGAAATACCAACCCCCCAAATCCAATACCCGAGATTCGTACCTTTCCATTTTTCATAAAATATAAAAAGATAAAAAAATAATCTTCCTCAACCTTAACCTTAGCGTAGTAACTCCCTACTAGCATTCCTATTCCCCTAGAGAACGATATCAATACCCGTGGCTTACCCTAATTACTACACTACAACGATTAGGTTCACTGCCTAGGGTGTTATAAAACTTGCTTGAAGAAAAGGAAGTTCCTTTGACCCCGAACGACGCGTGTAGCGTTATCATGCTACTACTGGAACTTACAGACAAGAATTGGTTACACCAAGAGTATTAGACTTTGAAGAGGAAGTTGGTCCTTCAACTATTCCACATGAAGAACAAGCTGCTCCCTCAATAACTGTCATACCAGAAGAAGCTGATACACTTAAACCTGTAAGAACTGCAAGTGATGATGAAACTGTTGCTGAAATATTGCATGGTTTATCAAAGCCAAGGGGTGTTACTTTTACTGAAGTTGCAGAGGAACAACCAAGAGCTTCTCAACCTGCAATAGATCCTAAGGATAAAGGTAAAGGCAAGTTGATAGAAACTAAGAAGAAAAAGCTAACTTTGGCAGATCTTAGAGCAATTGAAGTTGCTAGGAATGAGGCCGCAGCTAGAAAAGTGCAAGAAGAACTTAATGCTGAAGTAGTGACTGAAGTTACTAATGAAGAGGCAATGAATGAAGAAGCAGCTAGGAAATTACAAGAAGAATTGAATGCTGAAGATGCTGAACCATTACAGTCACCTACTCCTGTTTCTTTTATGCCTAGAAAACCAAATCTTGCTAAAGAAAGGAATGCAATGATGGCTTATTTGAAAAGTCGAGGATATAAAGGATTGCAGAAGCTGAAGTATGTTGATATGAAAAGATTATATGATGCTGAGACAGAGGCTTATAAGAAGGATGTTGCAAGTATCAAAGATTATAAAGATGAAGCTACTTGGACTGAAGCAGAAAGAAAGAAAAGTTTAAAAAGAAAAAGGAAAACTGAAGTTGAAGATATACAGTTTTCAAAGAAAGAAAAAGTTGAGTTAAGATCTGAAACTAGGGATGAATTAAGAAATTATCTCAGAATAGTAGATTTTGAATATTCCAGAGAAGATGCTGACATGAAGATGAACAGATCTCAGATTATTGTTTTTGAAGTTGTGGAATCTAAAGATGGAAGCTATCTGATGTTTCATAGAGAAGATGAAAGTTTCAGAGTGTTCAACAGACTATGGGATTTATTACATATCATAGATAGAGCGGATCTATTCTATTTATATCATGTGGTGAAAGATTATTTTGAACATCATCCATCAGAAGGAATTGGTTTAGTTTTACTTGGAGATCTTACAACTGCATGGGAAACTGAAGAACAGAGCAGTGGTGAAATTTGAAAGAATCAAGAGAACTAGGAAATTGTTTGTTGGAGATTCTTTGAAGAATCTAGAGTTCATGTTCTAGAGCTGGAAAGTGGTACAATGATTCATATGTTTGCAGATAGAAGATATCCTCTTACAGTAGATCTTATGAGGAGGATGCTAGAGCATGGAATGGAAGTTAAAGAAGACAATGAAATTGCTTGTATGGTCATCAATTTGTTTATCAACTGGACTACTATTGCTGATGATAATGAATAAGTGGTATGAGACTTAATTGAATAAATTATTTTTGATAAATCAGTACTTTATTCAAAGTACTGCTGATCAAACAGTACTTTAATCAAAGTACTGCTTGCTGCTTTTAATCAGTTAAGTGATTTTTGAAGAAAACTTTTGTTAAGTAACAAATATTTTGAAACAAAGATTGAATAAATGGTTTTTGAGATGGTAACATCAATAGGTTATCAATCCACCATGGTTACAAAAGGATTGGCTAATCCATGAGCAAACGGCTCTGGTAAAGATATATTAAATCCGTTTTTAGTTGATAACTTGCTAATAAGTTGGATGGTAATCAACTCACCATATCAGTAATGTGAAGAGTTGGCTAGCCCACAAGAAAATGGCTTGTGGTAAAGGCTGTGGAAAAACCATTATATGGTAATTAGTTCACCATGATGAAAGAACTAACTAGTCCAGAAGGGTACAGCTTTTGGTAAAGACAAAACAAATCTGTTGATAGCTGATGATTTGCTAAAAATCATATGGTTATCAGTGTACCATGGTCTTACACACCAAAACATTTGGCTACTCCAGAGTTAATGGCTTTGGTAAAGATATCTAAATCCATTAAATTTTCAATGATTCACCTCTCACAGGAGTTAACACACCTGGAAGTGATGAGAATAGTCTGCAACTTAAACTGAATTAATGTACAAATTGTCATATGTTGCTGTGTTGCTGAAAAGATGGAGCTTGCTGGATGATGCTGTAAAAGAATATTTCTAAAGATACTTTGACTATGCACAGAAACCACAAAGATACAATCCAAAGACAAAGACATAATTTATTCTTAAAGATGGAGCTGTTAAAGATAAATTCACGAAGGAACTTGAAGTCAAGCTAGTAGAATTCAAGTTAGGGGAGGATTGTTGGGATATGAAAGTTCTGAACAGTTAAAGTGCTGAAGATTAGTCAAAGTACTGCTAAATGATAAAGTCAAAGTACTGCATACGAAGTCAAAGTACTGCAATATCAAAGAACTGTTTTATTCGTTTATAAAAAGTCTTGTAATTCTAGAATATTCTATATTAGATTACTTGACGTACAAGGATACAATTTGTAAACCGACTAGAGTATCCTTGAGCCTATAAAAGGACCCCTAGATTGGCATAAGATGTACTTGATTTTATTAGAGTTTTAGAGAGAAGTTCGATATTATTAGAGTTGTTAAAGATCTGCATAATAAGCAGAGTTAGAGTTATTAATAAAATCGTTCTAAGTTAAAGTTATTCTTCTTAGCTTTGTTAAGTGAATTCCGCATACTTAATAGAGTTTGCTCAGTGTTTCTTTGTTAATAATTTAGGATTTATCCGAGGTTATTAAACCTTAACAAGCTATTTAAGTTAGTTTGGTTAGAGTACATCGATCCAACAAGTTATTCCATTGGATTACTTAGTCGTTTTATGCAAGAACCAAAAGAACAACATATGAAAGCTATCAGGCAAGTACGACGCTATGTAAAAGGAACAAAAGACTATGAAATCACCTACAAACACAATGGAGGAAACCAGATACAAGGTTATAGTGACAGTAGCTACGGAGTCAACACTCAAGAAGGCAAAGGCACTATTGGAATTATCTTTTACTACGGTGAATCACCAATCAGCTGGAGTACACAAAAACAAGCCATAGTAGCTCTATCATCATGTGAATCCGAATTCATTGCAGCAACAGCAGCAGCAACACAAGCATTATGGTTAAAGAGATTACTCAGCAAGCTTACACATACCCAAGAAGAAAAGGTTACGATAATGGTCGACAACAAGTCTGCCATCGAACTAATGAAGAATCCCGTATTTCACGGAAGGAGTAAGCACATTGACATAAACTATCACTTTATATGAGAATGCGTTGAAAGAGAAGATTTACAAGTCGAGTTTATAAGCGGAGAACTTCAGAAGGCTGACATGCTCACAAAAGAACTACCGAAGATCAGATTCCTAACAATGAGACAACTAACCGGAGTCAAAGATCTACAACGAAGCGATTGTGATTAAGGGGGAGAATATTGGGCAAATCCCAATCTTATCCATTTACCCCATACGACCCGGTCAAACCCAATGGGTCAAATACAGAAAGTCAACCTTGACAGTTACATGAGTAACTGCTAAATAGTAGTTACAACATAACTGCCATATGGCAGTTATCTCCTAACCGACACACCCTTTCAACATACCCTTTCATCTTGTATAAATAGATTAGAACTTGTACAGATTTAAGATGATGACATTATTGATTTAATACAAAGCATATTTACAGAACCTTTGTTTCAATATCAGTTTGGTATATTTTGATTATTGACTTAGTAAGATCATTGATCCATAATCGTTGAGGCCAACAGGAACCACTGAACTGCAATTGTAACTCCTAACAAATAGAGAACATCAACATGGCATTAGGAGCCTCAGTTTCATGAATTAACTTTTAACCCTTACTTCAACTGAGTTTTTACATTGAGATGACATCGAGAGTGCGGGAAAGATAATTTCCTCACATAATGATCATTTGTAAGAGTAAACTATATCTAGTTTCTAAACCCTATAAAGAAACTAAAATGTGTATCTATTTAAGTTAAAGCTTGAGAACGCGAATCTGTAGCTGGTTTTTTTGGTTTGAAGCAGCCATCTCTAAGAGTTAAGATACGGCAGCCGCCTTGGCCAAAGCCTTCATCCTTCTACATGACTTCATGTGTGTGTGGAGTTTCTCAGGGTTGAATTGCTTCCCGCACTGCCTGCGTCAATTATGAAACATTAGACACTATTAATACTGGACAAATATGTAATAGGCTAGCCCAGATAAGTACTTACGAGCAATACGGGCCATTGACAAACTTATAAGCAGCTGGGATTGTCTTTATGTTATTGGATTCGTTGATGTTATAACTCTTCTTTGATCCCTCCTTCCTTCCATGTCTTTGTTTATCTAAAGGGTTCCAGTGACCCCTAGAAACCCTTTCAGACCCCCCAAACTTGTCTCCTTTAACAAGTTTCCCATTATTCTTTTCGTTAGAGGAAGATATATTCATCGCAGAACTTGTACTATTTCTTCTTTTATTGATCACTGTCACAGCTGATTCGTTGGTGTCCACGATCCCACACGTGATCAAGTTCAGAAACATATGAGTTGCCCCCAAGCTCGAGTAGCTACTACTTTTTCCAAACGCGTGATTTGATGGCGGGGACGCTTTGGAGCTAGTCGTTTCTTTGTGGTCGCCACCCTTCTTGATCGTATTATCATTCGTGTTTTTGTTCAAGAAAGATTCCAGTAAGGAATTAACTTCAGCTTTTATCTTTTGGCATTGTGCTTCTTCATGTTTAGGGGTGCCAACAAACTTGTAATCTTCTTCTCTCTTTGTTGTGTCCTCAGTGGAGGTCTCGGAGCCACCAAAAGATGGCAATTCTTCAATTTCAAATGATGTTTTTGTCGATGAGTTGATTGAGTCGTCTCTTGTTTCTTTTGCTAAAGGCGGGCTGTTTGGATTATTGACATCAATCACGAATGAAGGTGATTTTTTGGGCTTGGAGATCTCTTTTTCGTCATATGAACTGAAATCTGTGATTGAGACATTATAAGAATGTAGTCCGGAATATAGTTTTTCTTTAACAAAAATTAAGGGGCCGTTTAGTTGGTGAAAATTTTTCCTGTTTTTCCGTTTCTAAATTCCTAGAGAAAGAAATGGTTTTTCTCCCCTAGAGAAGAGTTGAGAAATCTCAAAATCCGTTTAGTTGGAGTTATATTTTTCCTTTTTTTTAAATGAAAAGTTGTTTAGTTGAAAACTTGACGGTGGGCGGAGAGGTGAGCGAAGATGGAAGGTGAAGGTGGAGGATGGAAGAGGCGTGATAAAAGTGTAGGGTGAAAGGAAATGGTGTTATTATTTTGGAAATGAAAAAAGTGAGAATGGTGGAATGGTATTTTCATTTTTTCTATTACAAATTGGAAAATGAGAATTTCATATTTTTGGAAAATTATTGAAAAAAAGTGCGACTAAACGAATTTTCAGTTTTTCTCTTTTCATATGAAAAATTTTCTGGAAAAATGGAGTATTTCTCTCCAACTAAACGGCCCCTAATCAACTTAAATAAATCTTTCATTTTTTTGTCATGGCAAGAAAGCCTTTTCATTTATGGGTATCTTGTAAGTTAGTTCTCTTTCTTGTGTCACTTTACTCCTTTATTTGAAAAAAAAGTCAACATAGTCAAAGCTGTTTACATATAATTGCAGTGTCATCCTTTTTGACCCGGTTGTAAGCTTTTGGATTAGCGGTATAATCCACGATGAAGGAGTAGACAAGATTCTCTCCGAAAGGTTAAAAATTCAAACCTCGACTTGGCAAATGTGTTGATCAAGACTGTATGAGTTCGGACTTAATTAGAAAAATACTATTTGTTTGTGAAATTTGCTCTAAAAGAATCCCAAATCAACCCATTTTAAACACATGTAGAAAATCTATACTCCCTCCGTCCCAAATTATAAGTCTATTTTGACTTTTTCAAAGTCATTTTATACCAACTTTGACTTTAATTATTTCTTTTAGCGTTATATAATACTTGTTGTAAAATATATGAATGGATATGTGATTTAAATGCATTTTTATTTGTATACTTTTCATCAAGTATTATATAACACGAAAAAAAATAATTAAAGTCAAAGTCGGAAGAAAAAGACTTTGAAAAATCAAAAGTAGACTTATAATTTGGGACGGAGGGAGTATCTACTTTGAAAACTAGTCCGAATAGTGTGTTTCGTCACAGAGAATAGTAATCAAGGAATTAATCAGAACAAAGGAAATAAAAATTTACCTTTGGTGAATGCCATGGAGGAAATTGCTGAACCTTTAAGGACATATTCATTATCTGAGATTGGAGTAAGAAGATCTTCATCTAGTAGATCTTGCCATACATATCCAGCCTTGTACCTTCTGCGCGCATTAATAATCAACATGATCAACTCTCAACAATATGTACACAACATTTCACACTATGCATGCAACATGTTAAAAAAACAAAACTTGACCAATCCTATATGCTCCAAATCATCATCAAATAAATTATATATTGTTCTTAAAATCCAAGATAAATACGCGGACGAAAAGAGAGAAAGCATAAGAGATTAACACCTCTTGTACGACCAAGCAAAACTCTCAGGCATATCTTTTCCTCTCAGCTCCAATAACCATCTTTTAACATCTTCATTAGTCACAAGCCACATATTAACATCAGGAATTCCAAAACAAGAGTGATAAAACCATACATTAAAACAAGAATCATTCTTGATATTAAGACTTAATTGCCATGATTACGTTAATTTTAACCCCTCACCTTTTAGACGAACTCCATTGCGTGAGTGATGATGTACACGAATAAGATGTGGATGCTCGATTCGTCCTTTATGACTAAGGAAATATATGATATGAACTTTCCTCATTTCACCACCACCACCACCACCTTGTGCGTCCATTAGTTTCCTGAAAATAAAACCACCAAGTACAATGTTGTTCTTTTAAATATCACCAACGAAATGAAACTATTTTAATATAAGACCTAAGACCATATCTTTATTTGTCTTTTGCCGGCCTGCATGCCACTACTAAAAGACAAAAGACAACAAAGATTTCGTTTTCTTGTATCTCAATACTTTTATACTTACCTATAATATTATTATATTCTTGAAACAAGACCAAGAAACATTACATGCATATAATATATGCAGGCCTTAATTCCCACATTGGGATAAACTTATCATAAACTTTTTCCAAAACATTCATTAGAACATAATCATTCCATCATTTTTCGAGATTACCAAAATGCTCGTTAGACTCGATATCAAAACAACTCGATCATATCGGCATGAATCTTTTGAATCTGTGTGTGAGAGACGTATTTTGGAGCTCGAAAAGTGGAAAGTTAATTAAGGGGAGCAGGTCGAATAGAACGAGGTTATAGTTAAACAAGGCAAGGTGGCAGACTATCCGAGAAGTTTTATCTTAATTCCCGTGATATGGTTTAGTAGCTTTTGACCAGTTTAGGGTTAAAATTTCTTAAAATACACAAAAGTTTCCTTTTTATTTCTTTTTATGTGGTGTGATCGCTTCTATTTTTGCATAACAGAATATATGTAATCCCAATGAGATAATAATGGAGACAGTTATTGGAGGATTTAGAGGACTGTTTGAAATGTTCTAGTCTTTGAATTCTTTTTAATTTTTTTTATTTCTATAGTGGTGACAGTTTCCTTTGTCCCAATAAGAATGTTTTTTCTTAAAACATATACAATATTTTTTTAGTTCAAGAAACGTTATTTTATTTATTTATTTATTTATTTTCACATTGAAAAGAACAGTTTTCGTAGGTGCTTCATCAAAATAAACTTTTTATCTGTGTTTGAAATGACGCTTGCTGATGTTCCACCAAGTTTTAATGAATGGGTAAGGGAGTTAGTTGCTAAGAATCCCAAATTGCAACTAGAAACTTTTAACATATGACAAAGTGTAATTTTTTATACATAAGCAAATATTTCTAAAATTGGATGAATTTGAATTTTTTTATCAACAGTTAATTTACAAGACAAGGTATGAACGTCCGTCAAACGGCTCTTTAGTATTTTATGTCTTTGTGGGCTTATAGAGAACTTTGTTTCTTAGTATTTTATGTCTTATGTTACTTGATCTAGAGGGTGCACACTGACGACGTACCTTCCGTTCAACGAGCGCTATCGTCACTTTAGTACTTAACTTATCATTTGTACAAAAGGTAACGATGTACCCTCCTAAAGGACGAAGCCTACGCCTTCGTCCTACACATAATGTTGGCGTAAAGTTATTCACAATGGCTACCGCAAGGGAATCCGATAACCTTTACCCAAAACATTCACTGTTAGGATTTAGTAAATCCAGAATATAAAGAGTCGGTCACCTCAAGTATATGTAATCGTTAGAAAGCTCGTAGTCGTAGATTATTATAAGTTAAGTAGTATTTAGTTTAAGTAATACCGTGGAGGACGGACGGGTCTTTACCCACTGTATGCCTGATCCACAGCCCGATATGTGGCGATTTATGTAATGACTATAAATACTCTCTACCTCCAAAGGTAGAGAGTTGGAGCTCATAATAAGATTTTTCTTTCTCTCACTAAAGTTCCCTAAACCTCTAACTTTCTCTCTCTAGAACTCATAATACGCCTATTTGATCTTATGGTTTAGTGTGTTTGTGAAATCCAAAATGTTACAAATGGTGTCAAGAGCCATGGTTTGATCATCTCTTACATATCTTTAGATTTCTATTGACTTTTAGGTGGTTTTAGAGTTTGAAAAAGTTTAGTGGTTTTTGCATCATTTGGATCATTTCTAGTGTTAAAGTTTGAATCTTGGGTGTAGTTTTGTGTTTAGAATCATTGTATGTGCTTGGGTTTTGAGTTGGTAAGCTTGAATCATCGTGGTTGGGTTGTTTTTGGATTGAAAAGTGGTGTTTACGTAATTTTCTAGCTAGCGACTTGAGTCACGGATAAGTTATCTTGGTAGCGACTTGCTTTGTAATTTGGTAGCGAGTTGTAGCTGAAGGTCTTAGCGAGTTGAGCTAGCGACTTGTCTATTGAGACAAGCCGAAAAACAGTACACTTAGTGGACTCTCCACTACGGGTAGCGACTTGGTGAAAGTTAGCGACTTGTACTTAAGTTTGTTAGCGACTTGGTGTTAGCGATTTGGTGCTTAGCGAGTTGCTCTTTAGCGACTTGACAACTTAGCGACTTGGTGCTTAGCGACTTGCTGTCAAAATTTTGCTAGCGACTTGGTGCTTAGCGAGTTGTTATTTAGCGACTTGACTGTGTCTTAGCAACTTGGTATTATAGCGACTTGGTGCTTAGCGACTTGGTTCAGGTTTTCTTAGCGACTTGGTTGACTCTGTCTGTAATACGGTTTTCTCTTGATTTAGTAAAATCCCGTGAAAGAATCTATTTTCCGGTTTAATCATGGAGTTATAAAATCCCGTTTAATCTGTCAACATGTCTACCAACTTTCCTACAATCATCTCCACTGTTGCCGAGGATGTTCAAGCAGCTGGTAGAGGTTATGCTGCAAATCAGAATAGGGGAAGGAATGGAAACCAGGGTCAAGCAAAACCAATAAAATGTTACAACTGTGGAGGTGAGGGACACATTGCAAGGAACTGCACATCGCCAAAATGCCCTCAGAATGCCGAGTACTTCAGGGATAAGATGTTGCTTGTGCAAGCTCATGATAATGGTGCAGCTTTGGATGAAGAGGAGTTGTTGTTCTTGGCTGAGGGAAATGCTAAGACATATGATGCAGATGTGGATGAGCAACTAATTCAGGAGATAGGCCATAATCATCATAATGCCTTTCAAGTAGCTGATTGTGATGCATACGACTCTGATGTTGATAAAAACCCACTGCACAAACCATTTTCATGGCTAGCATTTCTCCAATGGTCTCTCCTAAAGTCTCTTCATCACCACAAGCTGGTCCATCCAAAGACAAAATCATTTCTGAGGTATTAAAATTATACGATGAAGTTGATGAGCAAAAGATACATAACGAAGTACAATCAACTGTAATTATTGAGTCAGATATTAAAAATATGGGTAATATCAATGTTGTCCCATATGATCAATATGTGAAACAAAGTGAAAGTAAGATTGTACCAAGTAATGTATCTTATGCAGTCAATGATGACTATGCTTTTGACGAATACATTGCACGTGCCCCTGATGATTCTTTTATTTCTGAACTTAATGCCTATAAAGAACGTGTTGCTATTTATGAACAACGTGCAAAATTTGAGTTGACCACCCGTGAGCAGGAAACGGATGACCAAATGCGTACAACTATTAGAAAAAGTAGGTTTAGAAAAGAAGTATTAAAACAAGAGTTAAACTCCTTACAAGAAAAGCTTTCTAAAATTGCTAAGCAAAAACAAGAACTTCAAGAAAATGTTAAAATGCTTAAGCAAGAATTCAGTGCTAAGGAATCAAAACTTTTGAATGATTTTTCTAATATAAAAACCTTAAAAAACAAGCTTGAAAATAAGTTGTACGTACAAGGAAATACCATTCAGACTGCTCACTTAATCACTAAGCATAGAGTCTTAAGCGATAAGCATAGCATTCTCCTTGTTGAGGAACCAAATCTAGAGGTCATTAAAAAGGCTAGAAATGCTCATAAGGTTCTTTATGATGGCAATGAAATCCTTAAGCCTAGACAGAAATCTAGTTGCGTTGAGTGCACTGAGGAAGATAAGAAATCAGATGAAGTCACTAGGGAAAAGATGAACAAGAAACTAGATGATCCTAAATGTAAAGAGAAGAAAATAAATATCACACCCCATGATTACAAGAGGGAGAATTGGATTTCCTTGAACATGTTTAAGCCTCAGACGTTGTTAACACCCGAACAAGTGTTCTGGAAAAAAGGATTTAGATAAGCAAAAAGCAGAGAATCTTGTTGTAACAAACCCTCCCTTTAGGAAAATGCCTTCAGCGACTGTGTATCCTCCCAATACACCAATGCATTTAGTACCTAGGACTATTGCCACTAAAAGCAAGACCTTAATCAGTCAATATGTTATTCTTCAACTATTTGTTGATTTTGAGAAAACTTGTAAGAAAAGGATCACACCCACTGGTATAACTGAAGAGGAAAGGGGTTTTGAGCAAACGAAAGAATGTTATTTAATTGAAGTCATGACTTTCTTTAAACAACTAAAAGATCATTTTGAAAGTCTTAAAAAGGGAATGAATTTAGACATTAAAGAAATGGAAAAGGAATTTGATGCAATGATAGTTGAGGTTAGTGACTATGAGCGAGCACTAAAATATAATGAGATTGAGAGGAAGAACTTGCATACATTGAATGAGACTCTTATTACTGAATGTGTTGCTCAATATGTGTTTTTCACTGCTACAAATTGTTCCATTAATGCTTCTCAATTTCATGAATTATCTGTTGCCCTGAAAGTCTCCCATGATCGTGTCATTGAGCTTGAAAAGACTAATTCTAAACTAAATGAGAAAATTGAACTGGATGATCACGACAATTTGGTTAAACAATTTTCTAAACTAGAGGTTGAGCATTTTAATTTACAACTAAAATATCAACATCTTAAAGAAAATATCAAAACTTCAAATATCAAGACATCCTCAGATGCTTCAGAGTTTGATGCAGTTTTTCAAATTAACAAACGTGATGAACATATTCAAGCTCATTGTAACACGATCAGAAAGTTGAAAGTCCAAATCTCTCAATTAAAGGGTCAAAAGAACAATGTGACTGGCTCCCAAATGCCTCCTCCTTTAGATTCTCAGAATTCTCAAACGTTTCATCTTCAAAACTTAGTAAATGCATTACAAAAGGAAAACGAAAGTTTTCTAGAAGAAAATGAATAGGTTAAACGTCATTTCAATGAGTTATTTGAATCAATAAAGGTCACTCGTAACAAAAATAACGAACAAATAGCTTCATTGCAAAAGGAAATTGAGAATCTGAAGAGCCAGGTAAAAGGGAAAATGCCAATGACCAATGGGAAGAATGGTGTATCAAAGGTTCACTCTTGTAATAAATATGCTTTGTCTGTGAAATATGTTCTCCCTCATCTTAGGAATAACAAACTTGCAATTCAAACATATTTCTCATACCTTAAGGATTGTCTAGAATGTCTCCGTGAGATTGTTGAAGAAGATAAGTTAGAGAAACCACTTGATAATGCAATTGGGCATGCATGCTTATATGCCGAACGATCTCAAGAACTTCTAGAATGCTTAATCACAATATGCCCTAAGTCCTTAGGTGAGAGAGTTAATCCTTTGATTCCTTGTTCTATGCCTAGTGCCAAGCATGAAATCCATTCAATGCCCAATGTTATGAATTTGAACCTTAGTGTGCCTTCAAGTAGTTCAGATTCCAGATCTGTTAGTGCTAAGAAAGCGAACTCTAGTGTGCTCTCTAGGAGTACAAATCCCAGCACTTCTTGTGTTAAGTAAGTGAACCTTAGTGTGCCTGCATGTAGTTCAGATCCAAGCACATCTAAACGGGAGATGCAGAGAGTAGAAAACCAACCTAGGAACTTTAAGTTTGAGCCGAATAAAACGAATCGTGTTGATTCTAGTATTTGCCATACGCGTACTGTAATTAATTCGAATTCTGATACTATTTGCAAACCTTGTAATGATGTCTGCTTGAATTCTGTTTCTAATCATGAATGTGGTGTGAATGCTTTGTCTAATGCTATCAAATCCCCAGTTAACATTGTTAATACAAAATATCATGCTAAGAAGGCAAAAAGGCAAAGGCGAAAGAAAGTTAGAAAACAGTGGAAGTCCACAGGAAGAACATTTAGTAAGATAGGTTATAATTGGATACCTGTAGGCCATAAGGTTAATCAGGCAATGCCCACTAGAAAATGGATACCTACTGCTAGAACTATTCCCTTAAGAAGTGAACATACTTTGAATAGGGCAAATACGGACACTAGTACTACATCTATTCATAATGATTCCATTGCTTCAATTTCTGATATGAATGTTTCTATCTCTGATGTGGGTGTTCCAATCACTGTTACTAACCAAATGGAACCCATTCTTGCATGGGGATCCCAATTATCAAGTTATCCATTCTTGTCTGTGTTCAACTGCAGATCGTTCAAATCGTTCTGTGGTACCTGGACTCAGGCTGTTCCAAGCATATGACTGGAGACCGGTCGCGGCTCATGAACTTTGTGAGTAAATTCATCAGGACAGTTAGATTCGGGAACGATCATTTTGGAGCTATTATGGGTTATGGAGATTATGTGGTTGGTAAAAGTGTGATTTCCAGGGTATATTATGTGTAAGGTCTTGGTCACAATCTGTTCTCTGTTGGTCAATTCTGTGATTCTGATCTAGAAGTGGCTTTTAGAAAATATACTTGCTTCGTTAGAGAACTTGATGGTGTAGAATTATTAAGAGGTACTCGAGGTTCTAACCTATACACCATCTCTATCGATGACATGATGAAGTCCTCTCCAATCTGCTTGCTATCAAAGGCTTCTAAAACAAAGTCTTGGTTATGGCATCGTTGTCTCAATCACTTGAACTTCGGCACCCTAAACAACCTTTCCAGAAAGGATCTTGTCAGAGGCTTACCCAGATTAAAATATGAAAAAGATCATCTTTGTTCAGCTTGCCAATTGGGTAAGCACGAAATATGCCCACAAACCAAAACCCACAAATTCTGTAATGGAAGTTCTTCATACCCTTCATATGGATCTGTGCGGACCAATGAGAGTGCAAACGATAAATGGGAAGAAATACATTATAGTAGTTGTTGATGACTACTCTCGATTTACTTGGGTAAAGTTTTTGAGGACAAAGGATGAAACTCCAGATGTCATCATCAAACTAATCAAACAGCTTCAGGTTTGACTCAACAATACAGTCAGAATTGTTCAAACATACAATGGCACAGAGTTTGTCAACAAAGACTTAATTCAGTTTTATGAAAGTGTTGGAATCAGTCATCAAAGAAGTGTTCCACGAACTCCTCAACAGAACGGTGTAGTTGAAAGACGAAATCGAACTCTTGTAGAAGCCGCAAGAACAATGCTTATTTATTCGAAGGTCCCAATGTTTCTATGGGCTGAAGCCATTGCCACTGCATGCTACACCAAAAATCGTTCCCTTATACACACCTCTCATGGAAAAACTCCATATGAACTTGTTCATAAACGAAAACCTGATCTCGCCTACCTTCGTGTGTTTGGTGCTTTGTGCTATCCAACAAATGACGGTCAAGATTTAGGTAAATTAAGAGCAAAGGCAGATATTGGAGTTTTTGTTGGGTATGCACCTAACAAGAAGGGTTACCGAATCTACAACAAGAGAACCCGAAATATCATGGAAACAATTCACGTTACGTTCGATGAGCTGACCGGTCAAATGGCTCCTGAACAACCCAGTTCTGGACCCGCACTTCAAAACAGTCCCATTGGTTCATCCCTTGTACCAAATTCCTCTCTAGCTACTCCATATGTACCTCCAACTGAAGATGATTTGAAGAAATTGTTTGATCCGATGTTTGATGAACATTATGAGCCAAGTGCTAATGAATTGTCAATTCCCACAACAGAGGCTGCTCATATCCTTGAGAATGAAGTCAATCCTTCAGTCTCAATATCATTAAGTCAAGAAGCGCCTGCTGCTGATAACTCAGTCTCATCAACAAATCATCAATATTCGAATGTACATCATGGAACTGGTTCTGGCATCAATGATGAAGTTAATCCCTTTGCTACTCCTGAAGATGCTCCATTTGAAAACATATTTGCTCCTGAATCATCATCAGAACCATCTTCTTCAGGAGACATCGACTCTGCTACCTCAGTCCCTCAACAACTGCCACATAAACATCTTAGAAAATGGACTCACGATCATCCATTAGACAACATTATTGGAAATCCCTCTCGTCCAGTATCAACACGGAAACAACTTGCAACCGATGCCTTATGGTGCTTCTTCAACTCCGTACTCTCTAAGATCGAACCAAAAGATGTTAAAACCGCCATGAATGAAGACAACTGGTTCAATGCCATGCAAGAAGAAATTCATGAGTTTGATCGACTTGATGTATAGGAATTAGTACCTGCTCCAGATTATGCTATGATCATTGCTCTAAAATGGATCTTCAAGGTGAAACTTGATGAACATGGTGATGTCTTAAAGAACAAGGCTCGATTGGTTGCTAAAGGTCAAGAGGAGGGTATTGACTTTGAAGAATCATTTGCTCCTGTTGCTCGTATCGAGGCAATCAGAATATTCTTGGCTAATGCTGCTAGTAAGAACATGGTAGTCTATCAGATGGATGTTAAGACGGCATTTCTGAACGGAGATCTTAAAGAAGTCGTCTACGTCAGCCAACCTGAAGGCTTTGTGAATCCAGAGCATCCTACTCACGTCTATCGTTTGAAGAAGGCTCTTTACGGTTTAAAGCAAGCTCCAAGGGCATGGTATGATACGCTATCAAAGTTTCTTCTATCTACCGGTTTCAGCAAAGGAGCAGTTGATCCTACATTGTTCACCAGGAAGTCAGGCAAACATTTAATCCACGTCCAAATTTATGTTGATGATATCATCTTTGCCTCGACTGACCCCAATGAGTGTGACCGTTTTTCAAATGAAATGGGTTCTAAATTTCAAATGTCAATGATGGGACAAATGTCATTTTTCTTGGGATTACAAATTTCACAAAGTCCCGGAGGCATTTTCATAAATCAATCTAAATATGCAAATGAGATTTTAAAGAAATTTGGATTCGATTCTAGTGACCCTGTTGACACTCCCATGATTGAACGTACTAAACTAGATGAGGACCACTCAGGGATCATGGTAGACCAAACGAAATATCGTAGTATGATTGGATCCCTGATGTACCTCACAGCTAGTAGACTAGACATCTTGTTCGCTGTTTGCATGTGTGCTAGATACCAGGCTAAGCCTACTAAAAAGCACCTTGAAGCTGTTAAACGAGTCTTTCGGTATCTCCAAGGAACCATCAATATGGGACTTTGGTACCCGAAGGACACCGGTATGTCACTAACAGCCTATGCAGATGCTGATCATGCAGGTTGTCAAGATACTCGTCGAAGTACGTCTGGAGGTGCTCAGTTTTTGGGTGATAAGCTTGTGAGCTGGTCTTCAAAAAAGCAAATGAGTACTTCTATTTCCTCTACAGAGGCTGATTACATAGCCATGTCATCTTGTTGTGCTCAAATCCTATGGATGAGATCACAATTATCTGACTATGGCTTTGAATTCAACAAAATCCCTCTGTACTGTGATAATAAAAGTGCTATTGCTCTCTCATGCAACAATGTACAACACTCAAGAGCAAAGCACATCGACATTCGACATCATTTCATCAGGGATCAAGTTGAAAACGGTGTGGTGGAACTATACTTTGTGAGGACTGAATACTAGTTAGCAGACATCTTCACCAAAGCTCTTCCTAGACAACGTTTTGAGTTTATTCTTCCACGACTGGGTCTTAAGTGCCTACAACCAGAAACACTCAAACGTCTTCAAGAGGAAGAAGAGGAGTAAAAGGTTTCCTTCATCTATCCCCTGTAAATACTTTTTCGAAAAACAAAATTCAAAATTATAAAACCTTAAAAAATCAAATAGAAAAATATAAAACTTTCAAATTCCATAAAAATTTGAAAAATTCGAAAAATCTTCAAAAAATATTGTCATTTTGTCATGTTTCTCTCGATTCGATAATATCTACGGTCTTGATGTTGTCATTCAAAGAATGACACGGGACTTTAGATGTTGATCGAATTTTTATATAAAAAAAAAATCAAAAAAATCAAAAAATATTTTTGGGAGAAAGAGAAAAAATGGTTTATTGTCATTTCAGGCAGTAACCCGCTTTTCAAAGATAGAACAGAGCCATACTTTATCTTGGTTTTCAAATTTCTTGCTCTGATTCTTTAAACTAATCCTTACTATCTAATGCAAACTAGTTGTTTTGAAAAATAACTCGGACTCTATTTTTGATAATCATCTGGACTTAAAAGTTTGTCAAAATATCTATCTCTCAATCAACAACTTATGTCATTGATTGAGGGGGGAATGAT
This sequence comes from Chrysanthemum seticuspe, assembly GCA_019973895.1. Classification (NCBI taxonomy): domain Eukaryota; kingdom Viridiplantae; phylum Streptophyta; class Magnoliopsida; order Asterales; family Asteraceae; genus Chrysanthemum; species Chrysanthemum seticuspe. Next base: position 34,472,766 of record BPTQ01000007.1, on the reverse strand, counting down.
TTCAATTAAATCAAAAAGTTATTTGTCATACAACTGTTTTCAAAAGATAATCATGCATGTTTATTCAATGGAGTTTAAATTCTTAAAATCCGATCCTTATCAGATAAAACGCTTTCATAATCAAGTCACAATTCTCCTTAAAAGTTTTCAAAATCAATTTAAATCTTCAGAGATCACAAATCTCAAATGATTTGATAATTGTGATCGGGGGAGAATTTGTGATTTAAATTAGATTTAATCTGATAATTCGGTAAATGGTTTTATAAGGATGTACAAGCTCTCCTTCCCACATGTGCCAAACGATTTTAAATTTTCCATGCACATGTTGAGGGGGAGCATCTATCTTAAACCACAAAGATCTGAAACGTGATCAATTTATATCAATGTGCAGGTTCCCTCTTGTATGTGCAAAACTATTTCAAACCTCAAGGAATATATTGAGGGAGAGCAAGTTTATGAAAACCTCATCCTTCCCTTATATGCTCTATCTACTTGTTTTGATCAGGGAAGTGATGTTGATATCTTTTAGAAAATGGTAAACAAAGAAGTTAAATCTTTCTCTTGCCTCCGTGTGCAAAACGATTTCAAACACTTGATGCACATGTTGAGGGGGAGCTCTTGTTCTAAAAATATCAAAACAATTCATGTACAAAATACTTTGATAATATATCACAAGTATCTGGTTTGATTTTCAAATGGTTTTCAATTGGTTCCAATGGCAGATGAACAATACCAAATAGACTGACCAAATTTACTTTATGTACGGTGATATAAGGATGATAAGGTTAAGTATTTGTTCCCATGATCCGCCAGAACCGGAGGGATCTACCCAGGGACAATCCACTAGATAGTGTAGAAGTCCTTAGGTATATTGAAAAAAGGAGAAAAATGAGATATGGGAAAAGTGCTGACTGAGACTGAGCTAGTACTGGAATAAACCCAACAAGGTTCTAGCTATGAAGTCTCGGTAAGCACTGAAGGGGTTGAAGAATAAAAAAGAATTGAATGAGAAAAGGGTGAAAACAAATAGCCCTCCAATTATTCAACCTTAGGGCAGATACCGGGTTCAATTTATATGCTACTGGTGGTTACCAAGGTAACATCGGTATTGAAGACAAGACGTCATGGACCCAGTGACGCACTGCACTTCATCTTCCCAAACCACTCAAGTTCCTCTTGAAAGGACTTGTTTCATTCTCACGGGGAACCGACATTATCTATCGACTTTCTCTTAGAGATTGCTGGTATTGAAGAAGGAGACCCTCTCCCTAGTCTCTGACACATGAACCAAATATGCATAAATTGAGTCTAGAGCCACGAGATCATCAATAAATCTCATTAGGACACTTTCAATGAAGACTCTCTGTTTCACACAATGTGGAAAGAGAGATTATATCTTGAGTCCTACGCATTATCCTTGCGGTATTGCCAGAACATCCGAGTGATATGCAAACATATTCACAATGAAGATGGAAAGCCTTCTGGAGCCAACATCAAACAAGCTCCTGGTGGGTAGCATGTGAGATCTATTCTATAGATCAACCATGTGACAACTGAACAGAAACAATGTGGCGATTCAATCTTTTGAATCAATCCTGGTTCAGGTTATGGATTGACGGATACCTTTGAAAAACCGGTCATTGTGCTTAAAAACTCTTTTCTTTAGCACTTCGACCGTGTTCGAATATTTCAAATCAAAAGGTGTTTATGATTGATAATTGATTTTCATTAAAACCTTCGTTGTATTGCAAAAACAATTTCTATTGAGCGATACACTATTGTTTTCCAAATCTCTTTTCATCAATCAGTGAATCTCTATTCGCTGGTTCACTCACTCCGTGTTGTCTTCTTTGAGACGTTCCGATTTGAGAACAGCTAGAGCAGCTGCGAAACCCTGTCAAGGAAATTCTTCGGAATTATACATGATCACAGGCAGTACTTGTACTGATCAACGGGGAACCGTGGGCCATGTACCTCATTTCAACGAAAGTGATCAAAGACACTTTCGTGCGATTTATTGCTAACTGTTGTATGCAGGTACGCCCTACGTTTGCAGCTGATCAAAATGAAGCAGTCAATCCATAGCCGCATGCTCACTCAACACATTCATCTCAAAAGAAATCATGATTAGTGCATCAATGACTCTGATATTTTCACTCCATACTTCTGCTACGCTGCTGCCAATATCATGAATCAACGAAAGCTTCCGCTACTCTGATGAGAATATTTCATGATCCAGAATGTGAGCATGTCGGTCTGAAAGTCACAACATCACATAATACCAACACCACAATGGATATCTCAGAGATTTCTTGTCAGCTGATGATCTCAAAACTGGCTCAAAACTCATTATCACGTGGATCAGTAAAAAGACCTCCACTTGGATTAACCTAACATGCAATGTGAAAAATCAATGACTACGAGCTTCAAAGCAAAGTACAACATCAAGAATGCAAGAACAATTTTTAATGTAATATCTGTTTGTATTCAATATATGTTTAATGTGTGTTTGAGGTGACCTCCCTTAGGGGGAGATTGTTAGGATTTAGTAAATCCAGAATATAAAGAGTCGGTCACCTCAAGTATATGTAATCGTTAGAAAGCTCGTAGTCGTAGATTATTATAAGTTAAGTAGTATTTAGTTTAAGTAATACCGTGGAGGACGGACGGGTCTTTACCCACTGTATGCCTGATCCACAGCCCGATAGGTGGCGATTTATGTAATGACTATAAATACTCTCTACCTCCCAAGGTAGAGAGTTGGAGCTCATAATAAGATTTTTCTTTCTCTCACTAAAGTTCCCTAAACCTCTAACTTTCTCTCTCTAGAACTCATAATACGCCTATTTAATCTTATGGTTTAGTGTGTTTGTGAAATCCAAAATGTTACATTCACAGAGTCTAACCTCTATCGAGTTGGAAGCCTAACCACTGTCAAGGTTCGAAGCCCTGTTCGAAGCCCCACCTCTGTCAAGGTTCAAAGCCTGACCTCCGACAAGGTTCGAAGCATGACCTCTGTCAAGGTTCGAAGCCATGTTCGGAGCCCGACTTTCGACAAAGTTTGAAGCCTGACATCTGTCAAGGTTCAAAGCCCTGTCGAAGCCCCGTTCGGACCCCGACCTCCTACAAGATTCGAAGCCTAGCCTCTGTCAAGGTTTGAAGCCCTGTCAAAACCCTGTTCGAAGCCCGACTTCTGAAAAGGTTCGAAGCCTGACCTCTGTCAAGGTTCGAAGCCTAAAGGTCATAGCCTTTCTACCTATCAACGTGGGTAAGATGAGTTGGTCAAACAGAACTGTTCAAAGAAGAGCTAGTCAACAGCCATGATCTCTTCTATGACCTCTGTAACTGCCTCCACACACTCTCTGTAACTGCTCTGTTAGATTATTATGCCTATAAATAAGGAAGTCATCACAGATGTATGTAACTTAACTTAACCAAGGAGATACCATCCTCTCCACCTCAATACTTTTATAATCACCATGACTGATTATCACACCGGAGGCGGTTCGCGCTCCGTCTAACGTAGTGTCTTCTATTTCTTATTTTGGTTTCGTTTTACAAAGAAGGTTCAAACTCAATAACCTTCGTAGAGTCCCTGTTTGGGTTCCTATTATGAAAAAGGAGCCTATGTTCGGGTTCATCTTAAGAGGAAGGGTCAAATTCAACAACCTCTGTGGCAATCTTCATGACCTTTTTTGTAGCCTCTGTTGCACCTCGCATCAACCTCTGTCATAACCTCTGTTGCAGCATCTGAAACACCCTCTGTCGTAACTTCTGTTCGGGTTAGTTATAAGAAAAAGGTTCAAGCTCAGTAACCTTCATAGAAGCCTCTGTTGGAATTTGTTTTAAGAAGAATGGCCAAAACCGTAGCATGTGTGCAATCTTCGTAACCTCTGTTACAGCATCCGTAGCAGCCTCTATCGTAACCTCTATTCGAGTTTGTTATGAGAATAAGTCTCTGCAGCAGTCGCCGTCATGGGTTATCATGAGAAGAAGACTTGAAATCACCAGCCCTCTATTTCAGTCTCTACGGCAACCTCCGTTGTAACCTTCGTACGGATTCATTTAAGGAATTGGGGCACATAATGGTATACCCAAGTAGGGCTAGAACCTTCCTTCGCAAAATGTTTACCACAAGGTGAACAAAGACCGTACATTAACGACAGAGGATACCCTTTGTCAATCTGGTATGTTTTCTACGAAACTAATACGCTATATTGCCTCTGTTTCACTACAAAGCATATTATCTACATATGAAACTTTTGATGTTTATTAAAAACACTATTAACCATCTTTTAATTAATCTCTGCATATGACACAATGATCATTGAATATTGTAAGCCATTGACAGAGGATACCATATGTTCCTAGAAACTCTGTTAGAGCTTTCATGTTGCCTTTAGCATAAAACACAATCCATGCATATTGAATATATGATGTCCATGAATAAATCTTAAGTCAATTTCTACAAAGCTTTACCATGTCACCTGTGACGATAAGTCCATCAGAGACAAAACCTTTTTTAATAAGGCGTTTCTCACAAGCTCTGTTAAGATGAGACTCACATTTGCGTACTAGATGGTAACAAACCTTCTCATAGAGCTTATATACTATTATCATATATTTCGAGATGACGGAGCATCACATATGCTGACATAAGTCTCTATCGACACAATTACGGAGCGTAGCCTCTGATTCGTAAGTATCTATGTCAACACAACTACATAGCGTAGCCTCTAATTTGTAAGTGTCTATGTCGACACAACTACAAAGCGTAGCCTCTGATTCGTAAGTGTCTCCTTCGACACGTTCACAGAGCTTCGGCTCAACTCACATAATAAATAAATTTCTTTATTGAAACACTTACAGAACTTAGCCTCTGCTCACACAATTCATAATGTCTCTGATGAGGCAATTGTAGCCTCTGTTAATATAATCCATAAGTGTCTCCATCGACACGATTACATAGCAAGCCTCTTATTCATAAGTGTCTTCATCGACACGATTACAGAGCATAGCCTCTATTCACATGATTCATATGTGTCTGTGTAGATACAACTACATAGTCTCGAGTCTGACGGTATAATTACACAACCTCATTCCATCTACATAGTTGTAAAACTTACTTTATTTTGTTTAAAATCAATTTATAGAATCCTTCTCATCTTGGGAAAAAAGCATTGATGGTAGGTGTTTAAGTTTTCATTCTTAAATGGTGTAATCCTCCCCACCTAATTAATGATACAACACATTTTTCACAGATCTCTTGTTTCATTTTTTATAACAAAGATTTGTTCAGCCAAGTTGTTTATAAGTTTCAACATTGAAAGGATAACATAAGGTGTAGCAAAGCCCTATGAACTATTAAAAGCATCCCAACAACTTCACATTAGCTTTCCTAAAGGTCTTCTGGTACATAAAGCAGTATGAACCTTAAGGGCAAAGATGAAATGGGTCGCCCTCTGTCAGGAATCAAAATATTTGATTGAAATATTATTGGTGTAGAATTTACACACAGTAATGCTATCTATCTACTGTATCCTTAGGTTATAAAATTTTAAAGCGTTGATAAATGACGTAAGAGAAGGCAAGCATGATAACAAAAGTGGGGCATCAAGCGGGGCATCGTCCCTCAACCTGCATTAGTGGATACAAACTAGATTATATTAACATAGTAGCATATGATAGAAGCCCAAAATACATTGATACGCTTACACAGCGCGTTCGGGGTCAAAGGAACTTCCTTTTCGTCGAGCAAGTTTTTCAACACCCTAGGCAGTGAAGCTAATCGTTGTAGTGTAGTATTAGGGTAAGCCACGGGTATTGATATCGTTCTCTAGGGGAATAGGAATGCTAGTGAGAAGTTACTACGCTAAGGTTGGGGTTGAGGAAGATTATTTTCTATCTTTTTATGTTTTTTAGAAAAGGAAAAGTACGAATCTCGGGGTTTGGATTTGGGGGGTTGGTATTTCTACCGATTACTCTACTATTATCTAATTATCTAAACTAAGGTGGTGGTAGTCTATGTCTAATTATTGTGTGCTCGTATGATAGTTTAAAGATGTGTTTACTTAGGTTTTACTACTCCTTAATTATCTTTTATTGGTGGTTGAATTGTCACGTCCTTATTCCTAGTTGCGTTGTGTGTCTAAAGTTGTAGGGTATGCGTTTCTCCTTACTCTTTGAAGTTACCAAAGGGTCTCGTCTACAAAACCCACAAGGGATGATAAACTGTTACTCTAAGGCCTCTTTGGATAGTTTAGCTTACAACAACTCAAGGTGCTATAACCTAATGTTCACAAAGATTAATCAAGCATTAAGTACACAACGAATGACCTATCGCATTACTAGATCATTAATCAACTAAGATAAGAAACAACCAATCAATATTCAATAACTAAGTTTCATATTCCCTAAGCAAACACACAAGTAAATTAGCCGGACATGGAGAACATGCAAGCATACACACAAATAATTGAAGACATAATTAAATTAATGAAGTAAACAACTTATCTTGGTGTAAGATAGGGTTTAAAACCCTAAAATACGACCTTGGTTTGGTTTAGGTTTTACTCCAAAAGTTTACCCAAAAGACTACTCTCTAAAACTGAAAAATTCGAATTCTATATATAAGATTACATGTGCAACGACGTCACCTTATGATTTGTGACGCCGTCGTGTAGCCGTCATTAGGGTTTCGTCTTGGCCAAGTTAATCTTGCGACGGCGTCACCTTATGCTTGTGACGCCGTCCTCTTTAGCTTCTGACGCCGTCTGGATTGAATCTAGGCCGTCTGAGTAGCGACGGCCTACTCTTTTAAAGCCCGACGTCGTCACTTGAAAATAGGGTTTTTGGCTTCTGTATCGTCACAAAAATCCTCCGACGGCGTCGCAGATAAGCAGTGACGCCGTCCCCTTGTAATTTAGCAGCTTGAGTGTCTCGATTCTTGACTTTGGCCATTTTCTTCATATATCCGCGCCTTTTCGTCCAAATAAGTGCCATTACAGCAGTTTGCCTTCAAGAGACCTAAAAAGTGAAAAGGAACGATATTAAGCAATAACGGATACAAAAGTGATCAAATAAGGGCTTAAACGACCCCTCAAAAAGGTACATTTTAAAACCTTATCAAATATCCCTACACTTGATATTTGCTTGTCCTCAAGCAAATGTGCTCTTAGCCAATTAATTTATAAGTTAGGGGTCATGAAGCATTGGTTTAAAACGGTCCACAACACATATAAGCCCCGCAAAAGTCATAACAAGCACGGAAATTACATACTAGCACCTCACATGGGGTGTTTGGATACTCACATCTCTCGGGTGTATATGAAATATAGCAAATTGGAAATGGAAGATAAACACTCATTAACCGGTCCTAGTACATAGATTACCATAGGCTTGAGAATAGATCAAACCTCCATCGCTTTGGCGTAAGCACCTAGCAAAGACTATCAAAGAGGTCTTTAAAGGGTTGTAATGTTAGGCTTACGGTAGGGAAACAAAGGGTTTGACGGGATAGGCTATTTTAGTGGTGGCAAGTCAAAAATCTCAATGTTACATGCATACGAAGAATGGCGTTGCTAAGCCAAGACTCGACACTCTAAACTCTAGATAACTAAAATAAACAAACATAAATTTAAAGATAGATGTAGGATGGTAGCCCGTTTTTTTTTTTTTTTTTTTTTTTTTTTTTTTTTTTTTTTTTTTTGAACACTCTATTTTTTTTTCTTTTTCTCTTTTTCTATTTTTTTTTCATACACTTTTACTCTACCATCCTCTACGGTAACATCAAAATGATAGGGATTTATAGCACATCCCTACACTTGAGTTTTTATTACACTAACACTAATATGACCCGAATTGAAAAGATCAAAACACTTGGAGTACGTTATTACGCAAATAAGGGAATTGGCGTTCCCTTTTAGTCATTTAAAACTTTAACTTTTCCCATGAGTCCCAATCGTCCCAAAACTGTGTACAAAAGATATGACTCAACTTAGCAACTCATGCAAGTAATTAGATAATTGAACTAAGGGTTTAGGGTGATAACAATAATGCACTAAAAGTGAGTGCATACAAGGTAGGCTAAGGCGATTTGGGTGTACATTTGTGGGTGGGGTGTAAACAATGCTCTTCATTGATATTCCGGAAAACCGAAACATCACGAGAACCGCGAAAAGGATAGGCTCTGAGGGGTTAACTAGGGGTATCGTGTACTAAAGATGAGTACAACGCAAGGGTGTGGGGGAATTACTCAACTGATGTGGAAGAAGTAATTGTATTACGGGTATCAAACAAGGGTTATCCTAATGCCTCTTATCATTTAGTTATTCCTTACTACACAAGTGTAGTCTCACTAGCGATCTCGGAATGCATCACAAAACAAGTTCTAGAATCTAATATACTACCGGTTCACACTCTAAGCATTGAAGATGAATGCTTCAATTCCTACTAATCTAAGGGCGATCCTCACATTTTTGGTGGAATTTAAGTGGTAAAGGGTTTTGTGCTAGTCATATAACTTCCTATCCGTGAGACGCTTTTGTTAAGACTAATGGCCCACTCCTATATGTCATGAAAAATTTTAAATTTGGTGCCAAAATGACCCTAACCGACATTTTCTCATGGTTTATTACAAAAGTGCAATTGGACAAAGCAAATAATCAAGGATAAGCATAGTTTCAAAGTTCCCGTTTTATTTTTCCTCCCTACACTTAAACTGAACATTGTCCCCAATGTTCCCCGAAAGTATCAAAGTTATGATAAAAGAAGGTAATCAAAAACGAAAGAAACTAATACTCCCCTGATTAGCTCGGTAGGATCCGTGTGTGAAGTAGTGGTTAAATCCATTCCAAGAAGAATGTATGCGTGAAAAACTCCTCCAACTTTATGTATCTTCTTCTTGATAAACAAAACCTGCACACTTGAAGAAAACAAACGAAACCTTCGCGTAAAATCGGCGGTAATAATATATAAGACTCGATTTAAACTAGGATATAATGCTTGTGGAATGGATGTTCACAGAATTTCTAAGAAAATTAAGACCTGGAAAATTCCAAAAATTTATAAGAAGCTCAGAAAATGAGAAAAAGTAATCTGATGTTTTTACTCCTTCCTGACGCCGTCAGGTTGCAATCCTGACACCGTCAGGTTATCCTGACAAAAACTGGTCTGCGATTTTCTGGAAAAATTCTGGAAAATTTACATCTTTAGAATCTGGAAAAATTTCTGCAAAACATCCATTATGATTCGATACAAGCATTTGACTCGAACAAACACACAAATATATCTTTTAATTAATTGTTATTCTCATGTTCACGTTTTTTATGAAAACGTGTGTAATCCTCCCTACACTTATCCTTTATGTAAAATACCTTTATATGCAATTAAGACGAGGTTAAAAACAAAATAAAGCATTTTTACAAATTTAAACATGAGAATAAACAATCAATAAAAGATATATGACACTAACAAGCAAACAATTAAGCATGGGTTGCCTCCCACGAAGCGCTTTTCTTTATTTAAGAGTCTTGTAGCTAGACTCATAGTCGTGTTCCTACGTTACTTCATTACCGTCACCTTCTTCCTCATGACGGTCTCCAGTGGGTGGTTCCATGTTGTAGAAGTGCCCTATAATACACCTCTCTAAAAGTTCATCCTCTCCCCACTCGGTCCTATATTTTGGTCCTAAGTTCAAGCAATCCTTATAGAATCCGAAAATCTTAGCCATAACATAATCTACTCCTTTTTCCCTATCCTCATCATTTCTATAATAGACCGACAATTTAAGTTCCTTTTCATCATTAGAGAGTGATGAAAACTTCTCAATCTTAAACGGCATTTGGTAAGCTATGTCATCGGTCTCATCCTTGAATCGCACTACTCCTAATGAGGGATCATAGGTCATCCCGGTGCTTTCTATGAAAGGTTTTCCTAGAATAACGTGGGACAAGCTAGGGTCTATGGCCGTGCTAATATCATCCACAATTATGAAGTCCGTAGGAAACGTGAAACTACCTACATAAACGGGCAATCCCTTAATTCTACCGAGAAAATTGCAACTAACATTAGGATCATTGGGGTCTTGCCTAGTTGGAATAGGCTTCTTCATTACCCAATTGTAGTAGGTGCTAGTCATTATGTTGATTGGGGACTTGCGATCAATGTAGGCCTTTGCCACGAAAAGGTGTCGTATGCAACATGGTATGTTAAGATTCCAAGGGTTCCCAAACTTGATTCTAGGGCTTTTCCTAACATACATGTGACGGAGGTCACGTACTAAGTGAGGGTGGCGAGATAATTCTTCTTCCGTAGGAAACTTATTGAAATAGTCATTGTCTACTTCATCTATTTCCTTGGTTGTTTCATTATTCTCAATTGTATGGTCCTCTTCGTCATTAGGTTTCACTAAGGCGATGGTATTGACGAATTGAACGTGCTTAGCTAGCTTACTTGGGTCCTTAATCCCTACACCGGAAGGCTCGGGAGTTGAGATAGCACTAACCTTCCTATCACTATTGGTTATGGATTTCAAAAGGTTGTCTATCTTCCTATCCATATCGGCTTGTTGTTGGTTTAAACGGTCCGAGAGCTTAGCTATTTGGGCCTCTTGGGATACGACAAGTTGTTGCAATATTCCTTCAATGTTTTGGCTAGGGCCATGAGATAGGGGTAATGAGAAATCATTAGAAGTGAATTCTTTGGTTTGTCCCCAATAGAAGTCGGGCTTGCCCTTCCATGCTTCTCGGGTGTCATTAAAAGTCCTAGGTCCGGGTGTTGCAGGGAATCTTCCTCCCGTTCCATTAACACGCGAGGATACGTAGTCAACGGAAGCATGTTCGGGGGATCGGGTGTAAGTGCGCGTGTTATGAGGATCATTACACGGCTCACACGAGGAGAAAACTTTGTTCACATGGCGTGAAGACTTAGGATTTTCGTAAGAGCTCATAAGGAATTTTACTTGATCTTCAAGTTCAAGCATCCTACGGTCGGAAGGTTGTGAGTCAATTGGAGGCAAAGAGATTGACTTAACGGTTTTGGGCAACTCACGGGGGTCATTCCAACTTTCGTTGTCATAGAGAGCAAGGTCCTCTATTATACCCCATGATTCTTCCGCGGTGAGATCACTAAGTTTTCCACCGGCCGCTTGGTCAATGGATCGCTTAGTGGGGAAGTTGACATGATCATAAAAGATTTGGACTTGGAGCCAAAGATCAATGCCGTGATGAGGGACTTTATGAAGTAAGTCCTTGAATCGAGTCCATGCTTCGTAGAGAGATTTACCTTGACGTTGTTGGAACATCAAGATGTCATTCCTAAGTTTTGTGGTTCTCCCCGGTGGGAAAAATTGAGCAAGGAAACGAGTGGTGAGATCATCCCAACTTGAGATGGAGCCGGCGGGAAGTCGCTCAAGCCAATTACTAGCTTGGTCCCGTAGAGAGAATTGGAAGAGACGCAGACGCGTGGTCTCCCGAGTAGTAGCATCAAGGTCGATGGAATCGACAATTTTAAGGAAGTCCTTAAGATGCTGATTAGGATCTTCGGAACGAAGTCAATGGAATGCACATCCATTTTGCACCAACCGAATGGTGTCGGATCGCAGGGCCGTAATTTGGGCTTGGTCGGGAAGCTCAATGGTGTTCCTATAGCCTAGGTGGCTAGGTCTCGAGTATTCACCAAGAGTACGGTCTCTTGACGGGACAATGATTTGAGGGGGGTTTTCACCTTCCATGATGAAAAGTGATGGGGTTACAAATAAAGGTCACAAAGAAGGGGGATAGACTAAAAGGAAGCTAAAAATGAGAAAAAAGTTTACTTGATAGGAATCAAGCAAAGAAACCTAAACGAGGTGGACTACTAACTAGCTATTCTATTCCCCGGCAGCGGCGCCAAAAACTTGATACGCTTACACAGCGCGTTCGGGGTCAAAGGAACTTCCTTTTCGTCGAGCAAGTTTTTCAACACCCTAGGCAGTGAATCTAATCGTTGTAGTGTAGTATTAGGGTAAGCCACGGGTATTGATATCGTTCTTTAGGGGAATAGGAATGCTAGTGAGAAGTTACTACGCTAAGGTTGGGGTTGAGGAAGATTATTTTTTATCTTTTTATGTTTTTTAGAAAACGAAAAGTACGAATCTTGGGGTTTGGATTTGGGGGGTTGGTATTTCTACCGATTAATCTACTATTATCTAATTATCTAAACTAAGGTGGTGGTAGTCTATGTCTAATTATTGTGTGCTCGTATGATAGTTTAAAGATGTGTTTACTTACGTTTTACTACTCCTTAATTATCTTTTATTGGTGGTTGAATTGTCACGTCCTTATTCCTAGTTGCGTTGTGTGTCTAAAGTTGTAGGGTATGCGTTTCTCCCTACTCTTTGAAGTTACCAAAGGGTCTCGTCTACAAAACCCACAAGGGATGATAAACTCTTACTCTAAGGCCTCTTTGGATAGTTTAGCTTACAACAACTCAAGGTGCTATAACCTAAGGTTCACAAAGATTAATCAAGCATTAAGTACACAACGAATGACCTATCGCATTACTAGATCATTAATCAACTAAGATAAGAAACAACCAATCAATATTCAATAACTAAGTTTCATATTCCCTAAGCAAACACACAAGTAAATTAGCCGGACATGGAGAACATGCAAGCATACACACAAATAATTGAAGACATAATTAAATTAATGAAGTAAACAACTTATCTTGGTGTAAGATAGGGTTTAAAACCCTAAAATACGACCTTGGTTCGGTTTAGGTTTTACTCCAAAAGTTTACCCAAAAGACTACTCTCTAAAACTGAAAAATTCGGATTCTATATATAAGATTACATGTGCAACGGTCTCACCTTATGATTTGTGACGCCGTCGTGTCGCCGTCATTAGGGTTTCGTCTTGGCCAAGTTAATCTTGCGACGGCGTCACCTTATGCTTGTGACGCCGTCCTCTTTAGCTTCTGACGCCGTCTGGATTGAATCTAGGCCATCAGAGTAGCGACGGCCTATTCTTTTAAAGCCCGACGTCGTCACTTGAAAATAGGGTTTTTGGCTTCTGTATCGTCACATAAATCCTCCGATGGCGTCGCAGATAAGCAGTGACGCCGTCCCCTTGTAATTTAGCAGCTTGAGTGTCTCGATTCTTGACTTTGGCCATTTTCTTCATATATCCGCGCCTTTTCGTCCAAATAAGTGCCATTACAGCAGTTTGCCTTCAAGAGACCTAAAAAGTGAAAAGGAACGATATTAAGCAATAACGGATACAAAAGTGATCAAATAAGGGCTTAAACGACCCCTAAAAAAGGTACATTTTAAAACCTTATCATACATAAACTAAAATTGTTCAAAGATGGGTCGAAGTTCAGAGAGCACAATATAAAATTGTCTTAAAGGATACACACTACCCTTGGGGTTAAAGTACTGTTAGCAAAACAAACTTCATTCTCACTTTCTTAAAGGTCGAAAATGGCTTAAAGGATAAACATAAAAGGTGAGGGAAACCACTCCCCACTTACGATAATTAAAATCCTAAACAAGGGATATTATTTTAACATGCATAAAGGCCATAGCCTAGCAAAAGAAAGTAAGTAAATTTTCCAAGGACTACTAATTTGCTTAAATGAAGTCCATAAGCTTCGTATACATACAAAATATACAACATTTGAAGTTTATATCACTTAAAAATTAACCCTTTTTTGATTTTTTCATAAGGAAGTATTTGTTTGAGGGTCTCCCCTTTGAACTCACATTGAATTATACATTCTGACACACTTGGCAAACCTCCTAAAATCTACTTTGGCGTAAAATCAGTCACGAGCACTAATTACCACTTTGAGAAGTCGCCAATGGAAGCCCAACACCCTTTGGGGTATGCTCTTCGAAGATACTAACGCAAATGTTTCATAAGACCAAGTCAAACCCATGTTCACGACCCTATCAAGGCTCTCCAGGCAAGATATGAATCGTGGGACATTAACCAAGTGGTTACCTAAAATCATGGGACACCCCCATGATCCTCGCATCAGGTGTGGGAACTTGCCAGAGCCTAAAATATGCGATAATATGCCATTATGGCATGCGTGATAAAATAGAGCCAAGTTTGTACGCAAACCTTGTACAAATAGGTTCTGATAATACTCGCTTATAAATAAAAGCGAAAGTTATATGGCAAACCTAATACACACACTCCTTATATAACATGGGGTTTCAAGAGTACTTAAGTCTAATCCCACTCCTTCTACGAAGTCGTAACATTAGACTGGGGGGCTTAATGAGGTATCCACCCCGATAGAGCCAAATGTGGGCTATTAAAGACAAGTATAGCTACTTTTATATTGGATTTGACAAAATAAAAGTAGTAGAAATAGTTACCAAGTCTTTTTTAACAAAGATATGATAAGTCTAAAGCCATGCACTCTTCGCATGCATAACATTAGATTGGAAGGCTTGATGGCGTACCCTCCGCTCTACTAACGAGCGTTACACTCACTCTGGTACTTAGCTTACCATTTGTACAAAGGGTAATGATGTACCCTCCTAAAGGATGAAGCATATGCCTTTGTCCTACACATAATGTTGGCGTAAATTTATTCACAATGGCTACCGCAAGGGAATCGCCAACCTTCGCCCAAAACATTCACAGAGTCTAACCTCTGTTGAGTTGGAATCCTGACCTCTATCAAGGTTCAAGCCCTACCTCTGTCAAGGTTTGAAGGCTGACCTCCGACAAGATTCGGAGATCGACCTCTGACAAGGTTCGAAGCCTGACATCTGTCAAGGTTCGAAGCCCTGTTCGGAGCCCGGCCTCTAACAAGGTTCGAAGCGTGACCTCTGTCAAGGTTCGAATCCATGTCGAAGCCCTGTTCGGAGCCCGACATCCAACAAGGTTTGAAGCCTGACCTCTGTCAAGGTTTGAAGCCTAAAGGTCATAGCCTTTCTACCTATGAACGTGGGTATGATCGAGTTTGTCAAGCAGAACTGGTCAAAGAAGATCTGGTCAAAAACCATGATGTTAGCCATGATCTCTTCCATGACCTCTGTTACTGCCATGACCTCTGTAACTGCCTCCACACACTCTCTGTAACCGCTCTGTCTGATTATTATGCCTATAAATAAGGAAGTCATCACAGAGGTATGTAACTTAACTTAACCTAGGAGATATCATCCTCTCCACCTCAATACTTTCATAATCACCATGATTGATTCTCACACCAGAGGCGGTTCACGGAGGCTTCTCCCCGCGCTTCGTCTAACGTAGTGTCTTCTATTTCTTATTTTCAGGTTATCTTGCACTCGGCATCACCACCATCACCCCTTCCGTCAATCAAAATTGGCGGCCTGTTATGTGCATCTTTTTGTACAATCACTCAATTATCTGCGGACATTTGGGTGTCCGGACATGTTTACTTATCTTTTTTTCGTAAAAGGGTTACTCTCGGTAAAATATTATTACTTCAAAAAAATAATTAAGTAAAACGGGTGTGGGTGAGTCCCATAACTCATCCCAAAAAGCCAAAAAAAGCGCGCTTACAATGCTTAACACTTAAACTAGCATAAGAAATGATATGCCATACTTATGCAAAATAAAACAAACACCTATCTAATTTGACCACGAAAATTACCGTCATATACGTTAGCATACTTCATTTAGGCAATAATCAAACAATAGTCATCAAATGTATCATCATCATAATAATAAGGGTCTTGGTCATAGGTATCCTCTTTCCATTGCTCATATAAGCTCTTCATGTCCGCTCTACTACCACTTTTAGGACCGTCAAATGCCATATAACGAGTAGTTTTATTGTAGTTCTCAATAACTTCATCATCATCACTATCACTATCCGAAATAATCAATTTCGCAACCTTAGAAAACGGATTACCTACCTTTTATCCATCATTAAACATGTCAGGTGTGATCTTTGAAATAATAGAAGGAGCAACATTGGATGAGCTAGGGATGCTTTCATTGTTTCCCACGTGTCCCACATTAGCATCCTTTTGCATAGGAAGCGGCTTCCAATCATCACCCAGAAGCACAAGCTTCCTCTCAATTATTAGACATTCTAGCTTATTAATCTTTTCAACGAGAGATGTAGTACTTGGACTGCCAAATGAATCAATAGTTGCACTTACCTGTATCCATGTTCCCAATTCCATTACCAAAATCTGAATCTTTACTAACATGTCCTCCATCAACAGTAGTAGTATTCACGTTTTTTGAAGAAATTTTAGCACTAGGTTCCACATGAAAATTAGGATCCTCATCCAAATCACCAAGAACCTCAAAAGCATTAGACGTGTTAAACACTTTAGCATCCTTACTTGGTTGTTTTGATGTAGACGCCTCCTTAGTACAGTCTTTAGGAAGAGAATCCTTTGTATTTTTAGGATCAACAGGACGATACTCCATAATCTCGGTCTTAGAAACCCCAAAAACCCGTTTATAAAGTGGGACCCTTTCGGTTGATAGTAGTAAACCCATCATTCGACACCTCCTAAGTAGCTCCCCAAATCGGACATTTGCCGTTATCAGCCGCATTAACTACACGTTTTTAAGTAGCTTCGGGACACTTATCAAGAAGGTGACCATATAACAAACATGTACTACATCGATAGGGTTCCCACCCATACTCAACACGAATGTTTTCCTTGGTATACCTGCTCCCGACAAGTTTTGGAACAACCAACACTAAGTTGTCTCTAATTTCATTTGAAGCATTAATTTCAATCAAAGCTCTCACATAACTGCTCTACCCCCAACTGCCCCAAGACTCTAAACACATGGTATTCGTATATGAATCTAGCATCGTAGGGGTACCGATTTTAGAAGAAATCAAACTTAACCCATCCGGAGTATAAGCAACCAACAGAACATCATGGAACTTCACCTAAACCGGAACACATGACAAATCCTCCTTGAGGAGACTTACCGAGGGAGACCATTTGTTAAGGAAAATAGGGATTCCACGAATCATCCAAGGTCCATCCTAAAGAACAAACTCAACACTCAGTAAATACGAGAACTTGAAAAAGAAAAACCCATTCGCATTTATCGCTTGAACATTCTGAATTCCATACATTTCCTAATTGTTGCGCACAAACAAGTCTCTTACCAATAAAATAACCATAGAGCGAATTTTTCAACCTCTCATTCACATCATGAACCGAATCAGTAGGGAAACTTACATCATAATCATCATCCTTAGGTACATTCTCTTCCATTTTTTGAAAGTTAGCCATTTCAGAAGATGAGGGGCTGATTTTAGAAGCATAAGTCGAGGGGGCATGCATATTAGAATTAGTCACGTGTGTCTTATCCACATTTTTATTTGAAAGTATTGAAGCTTTAGCATAAGCAACACCATGAAGTGCCTCTTCAAAACTCGTACACGCAGCTTTGGCAATCAGATCTATAGTACTAGCAACCTTATTCGCACCAGATTTTTATGACACACCATTACAAACATTTGTATCAATATTAGAAGCAACATCAACGGGCGTATTAACAGTCTCACCAACAGATTGGTTCAAGATAGCCCCACCATCAACATTATTAATATTAGATTCATTAGGAGTAATACCAATAATATGAACAACTGGTTGTTGAGTAGGAATATCATAGTAGGTCTGACCGCGCCAGTAACATTAGTTGTCGGGACATCTCCTTGTACACGCTCAACACTTCCATGTACTTGCAACGTAGCATTAATACCATGTTCCACCCCACTAGTTAAATTCACATTCATAGTATCACGAACAATAGTACCCTTAGGATCAAATTCTTTTACTAGCCCAGTAACATTCTCCACAACACTTGGAATCGGCTCCAAGTATTCAGTATCATTACCAGAAGATGAAACTCCCACAGTCACAGGCTCATCATTAATATTCGTAACACCATTTTCCACATTATTAACATCATTAGGACCAGATGTCTCTACTGTAACAGTAGCACAGTAAACCGTAGCAATTGGGTTTGATTCATTAACGAGCTCATCCCCACCACTCAGTTCCTCATGACCTCCCAAACTCGATGTAGCAACCTCTTCATTAACAGTGTTAATACAAATAATGTCTAAAAACGTTATTTCTATTTTTCAACATCTTTACGTTTTGATAATAACAAAATGTAAAATTTTCCTACGTCAAAATTAACGTAAACAAGTTTTTAGTCATGATATTCCATTTCGACGTAAATCACTCGAGGTAAGAACAAACAAATTTACAATTTGACAAATGATCAAAGGAATGATTTCGTTTCAAAGACTTCACATTTTTAATGTGACAAATTTTTATTTTTATTTTTTTCAAAAATACATTTTACAAATTATTTTTGAATTAAAAAGAATTATTTTATTTGAAAAAAGAAGTTTAAAAATCACAACTATTTTTCCTCTCAAAAAAGCTCCAAACATCCTTAAATAAACCTTTACCACTAAAAACAAAAAGAGGGGCGTTTTTTCTGATACGGTACCACTAAACCCGATGGTACCGTCTGGCATTTAATGGTACCATCGCCTGTAACGACTAGTTTTTCTTTGTCTATAAATACCGGATCATTTTTCTGTTTCAAACCATCATTTTTCATACAAAACTTTCTGAGTTAAATCCACCCTTTCTAATCTTGATTCTTTGATTATTTAGTTAGTTTGATTTTGTAAAAGAGTGATCCAATCATCCAACCAAGTGATCACCTTCATTCCTCTACAAGTGCAAGAGACGAACACTTTATAACAAAAAGATAACAAGTATTATAGTATTAGTTTAGTGCATTCGCAACACTTGTTACGTACTTGTTATATATTTTTATACATCAAATTGTTAGTCATCATATCTTGTTAGATTATGTGGATCATTGTAATCATGTAGTAGATCTTGTGTAGCTTGTGTTGATAGTGGGTAGATCGGGTAGATCGTGTGTAGATCTGGTTGATCGTATGAAGATCGGGTAGATCAGGTTGTGTGATTTGTGAGAAGATTGGGTAGATCGTAAGTGAGATTTGAACTAACTAGATTAGTACTCGACATTTAGCTTAGTGTCGGAAATTCTGATAAGCGACGTTGTATGGTTTTCTCCGCCTGAAGGGAGTTTATTGACATAGTGCTTAGAACTCTCGAGTTGGTTACTGAAGGAGTGGAGTAGGTCGAAGAGGAGCTTTGTTACCGAACCACTATAAATATTGGTGTCTTGGTTTGATCTTTCCATCTCTCACTTTTTATATCTCATAGTATTTATTGTTTGTTTACTTTAGAATTGTTATAATAGTGTTCATCTTGCAAATTGATTGATTTCATAGAAACTCGAATCAAAGTTATTCAAAACTAAGTTTTATAATGAATTAAAAATGGTAAAACCATTCAACCCCCCTTCTAGTTTTCCACAAACAACACCTGCTGATTCAGAGCTCACATGTTCAATTCGCAAAGCTCTTCTAGGTTTCAGAGGCTTACCATCGTCCCCAATCCTGATCCCAGCTATGTCAAGAGCCCCAACAGTCAAGTCAACAAGCTTTGGGAATTTCATATCCAAGTTACGATTACCCGTTCCACGATCAATAACTTGATCAACCGAACCAGTCACTGTATTATTTTTCTTTACTCCTCTCCCACCCGAATCCAAAAACCCAGACTTCATACGCAAAACATGCACAACCCAATAAATCACGAAGCACCAGTAGCGTCCAAGCTTCAGTTACGTATTAAAACCCTAACCAAAAGTAGGGTTTTGTAACAAACACCAACTAAGATCTTCACATGATAAATACCCCTTAAAATGAATGGATAAAGGATAATCAATTCAGAATCTAAAACCAATCACTAACTAACAAGTAAACCGATCGACTTAACAAAACCCTAATCGGAGTAAGGAATGTAAAATTGAACCAGTTTTATTAATGCATGCAAATCAATGTTATGGCAATAAATGCAGAATTCGAATGCAATAAAAACCTACTAACCAATTGACCAAAATGTATATCAAAACAATATTTCTATTCATTAACCAACAAACTTGGACTAACAATATATTATAGTTAATTAACAAGAACCACCATAGCATAAAATGATATCTAAAATAATACTAGAAGCTATAACCAAATCATTTAACCAATTTTCATCTTGGGTACTCAAATCTATCCAATTTTCAGTCCTGCTCCGCGTATCCTACACAGTGCAAGAGCCAGACGTTCTACTTTTTTTATCAGATAGAAAACGGCCAAAGAGCAGACTGATTTCCTTGCGATTGACTCGGACTAAAGACAGGTCTCCTAACAGATTCCTCTATAATTCCCCAGGCGAACCCAACTCCTAGGCCTGCAATCCTTAACAACTAAAGTTAGCAATATAACCACAAGTTGGCTGAAACATAATAATGGGAGCATATCACAATGAACTTATATACGACATCTAAGTTTCATTTGCTAATCTTCAATTGCAAAAGAAAGCAAAACCATTCCAAACGTTACATGGCATGTCACCGAACAAAGAACAAAGCACAAAACACTATATAATGAATATAAATAAGTTGTTAAGTACTATAGTAGTCCAAGCATATGGGTAGTAACATCAGCAACTTGGTGATCAAAAAAACTTTTACTCGGGTTTCATGTCATAATAAAAGAAGATTGGAAGAAATTCAAAGATGCAGTACATAATTCTACACAAAAAAGAAGATAGGAGTTTTATTTCATTCGAAATATCATTATTGGAAGAAATGCATTACTTTTTAATTTTATTTTAATGTTAGTGGTTTTGTCAAAAATCAAACTTTAGACAATTGTTAGGTTGCTTCAAGTGATCATGTTTTATTTTGTTTGGTTAATATTTGAATGTATGTTTTAAAGTTATTTATAACAAAGTATTCCGGTATAAACGTGTTTGTCTAGGTAAACATTAAAAAAGGTAATGTTTTAAAGATGTTGGTCAATAGTATTTTCAGTTTAAACGTGTTTGTGTTGGTGAATTTTAAAGTATAAAACTGCCCGATGCAACACACGGGTATAATGCTTGTATAATGTTGTTTGATCTAATTTATATGATATCCCTTTTTTGTTTACGTTCATGATGAATTTATGAGTAGTGAAGAAACGGTCCAATCTAAAGCTACTCATATTCTTGAGCATTCTAAGGATATTGCTAAAGGAAATGATATTGATGTTAATTTCGTAAGTTATTAGCATAAGTTATTGTAGCTTTATGTTATTTTCTTGTGTCACATTAACAATTATACAAATTTATGGGCTGTTTGACAAAACTGTATTATTTAGCACTGAATGAATAAAAAATGCTGAACAATAAAGCGCTGAATGGAAATGACTCTGAATTAAAAAAACTGTTTGATAAAATGTTTTTGTAGCGTCTCCGAATAAAAGAAAATTACCATTTTACTCTCAAATCTTATTTAATATCAAACGTAATATGTTTTTGATAAATAATGTTTGTTTATTGAATTTGTGGTGTAAAATTTATACGTAAATAAAACCTATTTAGATTATACATAATAGCATGTTCAATGATTACGCCATAACGGCGTTATAAGTGTTTTAACGGCGTTGAAGCCGTTATTCCCATTGGATTCATGGCGTTAAAAGGGAAAAATGGGGGAGGCGTTATTTGGGTAACGCCCGTTAAAGGGTATTTTTTGGGGATGTTAAAGTTTAACTTGTGATGTTATTGTTGTGGGTGTTTTTTGGGGATGTTAAAGTGAAATGTTAAACTGATATGGCGCTGACGTGGACGGTGTTATTGGTGTTATGGTGTTACAATTGTGCATGCTCTAATAATATCATCACAAAAAATCATACAATATAATTTAATAATCGTAAAATTTCATATAAATTTATCAAATATATAAGCAACTACTTGACCCAATGCTATGTTATTGAAAATTGTAGTAGTACAGTGCTGATATCAATCCATCAATCACATCGGATTTATATATTAAAAATAAAGAGTAGCCTAGCATTTGGATACATCGGATTTTAAATTAAAAATAAAGAGTAGCCTAGCATTAGGGATACTTTTGCAGTCCACTTAATCATTTTGTGCACTTCATCACACAAAATCGCTCAGCACATAATTAATGACTCAGCGTCTACTTTTTACATTGTCAAACACGCTGACCGATTAACTTTTACATATTAAGTGCTGAATTATTTGATTAAGTGGTAATCAAACACACCCTTAATTCTTTTTGTCATAGGTTTGTCACTCAAGTGTTGATTCTGTCTCTTATGATATTGCGGATGTTGCAGTTGATTTTCCTAAATTTGAATATATTTATGATAATTTTACGCACATTAAAAATGTTGAAAGAATTTACTCCATATCTCCGTGGATCAAGAAAGTTCATGTGTTGGTGAAAATTCTGAATCTGTTATTCAGATTGTTGACAAGGATATTTTGTGTGATAAGGATTTTTAGGTTGTTTCATAACATGTTTTGCTGAATTTTGTTTCTATGAAAGAGTTGTATGGTTTGGTCAATTTCTTCGTTTTAGTTCACTTTATTTTAATCATCATCAACATGACTATGATGATGTTTATAATCCAATGTTTTACAGTATTATCAAGACCAGTGTCAATGTGTTTTTAGTCAAATTACAAAGGTAAATTTTGTAATATTACATTGTATATTTATATATATTATTTGAAACCTCTTATTCAGCTTCAACAATCAGAATAGTTATAAGTTAGTTAATAGAACATTTTTATCCGTTCATGATAGGGGTGTTTATAGGTCGGGTAATATCCGAATAAACCGAAAATCGAAACCGAACCGAACCGAAAATAACCGAACCGAACTCGTAACTGAACCGAATTTGCCAAAATTGAACCGAACCAAATTAAATATTCGGTTTTCGGTTCGGTTATGGTTTTAGCAATCCGAACCGAAAACCGAATTCAAATAAATTTATATATTTTTCTATATATTTATATATAAAAAAATATTAAAACTCTTTTATACTATAAATATAACATTTTTTGAACTTGAATTTTTTTTTTGCTAAAAATATATATAAATAAATGAATAAATAATTAAATTTATGTAATTCGGGTTATTCGGTTCGGTTTTCGGTTATGGGTGTTCGGTTTTCGGTTATTTGGTTCGGTTTAATCAATTTAAGTTCGGTTCGGTTCGGTTCTCGGTTATACCCAGAAAAAAAATTTAACCGAACAACCCGATAACCGAACCGATGAACACCCCTAGTTCATGATGCTTGCTATCTTTGTGGATGGTTTGCAACTTGAAGTTATTTGTGCAATATGGGCTCAGGCCCAAATTTACATAAGGGTCATATTTTTGTTTAGATTCATGTAACATTTTTTTGTATACATGATTTTTTTTATCCACATTTACATGTATTCTTAAAATGATTTGTTTAAATGTTTTGTTGGCTTTTTTCAATTATTGTGTAAGATCATTCTTTATATGTTCTTTTAGGTTTAGGTATTTTCAAGTGATGTTTTATTTTTGTTTTTATTTTTTGTTTTTTTAAATGTTTGAATAAAGTTTTTGGACAGTCAAGTTTTTAATTTATTCGGGTTTCATGTAAATGATAAGTTATGTGATATAAAACTACCCAGATGCAACGCAAGGGTATAATGCTAGTTTCTATAGTGTGACAGTTTCCTTTGTCCCAATAAGAATGTTTTTTTAACATACTGTTAGGAATTGGAAATTCCATTAGTTAAAGTGTCGGTCACCCCAAATGATATCTAGCCTAAGCTAGCTCGTAGACTTGTCACTATTTACGTTATTTAGTAGTTAATTAGTAGAGTAGTATAGTTTAGTGCTACACCGTGGAGGAAGGACGGGTCTTTACCCATTGTATACCTGATCCACAGGCCGTCAGGAGGTCGTTTAATTTGTAACCTATAAATACCCTCTACCTTGCAAGGTAGAGGGTTGGATGTTCTTTGATAATCTAATATTCCACAAGTTTCTCTTTCTAGAATATCCCACTTTCTCTCTCTCTAAAAATCATCTATATGCTTAAAGTGTTAATGTTATGATATGTATGTGAAATCCAATATCCTACAATTGGTATCAAGAGCCATGGTTCGATCATCTCTTACATATCTTTGGATTTCTAGTGGTTTTTAGGTGGTTTTTTAGTTTGAAAAAGTTTAGTATTTTTGCATCATTTGGTTGATTTCTTGTGTTAAAGCTTGGATTTTGTTAGTACTTTTGTGTTTAGAATCATCACAAGTATTTAGGTTTTGATTTGGTAAGCTTGAATCATCATGGTTGGGTTGTTTTTGGATTGAAAAGTGATGTTTGTGAGTTTTTTCTAGCTAGCGACTTGACCCACGGTGTGTTTTTCTTGTTAGCGACTTGCTTTACAATTTGGTAGCGAGTTGCAGTTTGAGTTGCTAGCGGTTTAGGCTTAGCGACTTGTCTAGTGAGACAAGCCGACAAACAGTACACTTAGTGGATTCTCCACTACGGGTAGCGACTTGGTGGAAGTTAGCGACTTGTACTTTTGTTCGTTAGCGACTTGGTGTTAGCGATTTGGTGCATAGCGAGTTGCTATTTAGCGACTTATCATATTAGCGACTTGAATCTTAGCGAATTGCTGTCAAAATTTTGCTAGCGACTAGAAGCTTAGCGAGTTGCTATTTAGCGACTTGACTGTTGTTTTAGCGACTTGGGATTATAGCGACTTAGTAGTCAGCGACTTGGTTCAAAATCCCTAGCGACTTGGGTGTTAGCGACTTGCTATTAAACTCTTAGGTACTTGGTATTTAGCGACTTGGATTTTTAATACCTTGGTGTAGTGAAGCAAGATACTTAAACACAATGTCTTACATCACTGATCCTTTAATCACCAAAGTACTTGCTCTCTATGATACCACACAGAATAATGAAACAGGATGCTTCCCTGAATGCTCTACATTTAATGATTCAGCAACGTTTAATCAAAACAACTCAGATGAGTCACTCTTAATGTTGACAAATGATGCAAAGAAAATGGAATGCACCAGTGAGCCCTTTCAACATCTCCATCAGCATCTCAAATTTCTTTTATCTACAACTATGGATCGAACAAGCAGTGCTATCCTTCGTCAGGATTTTCCCATATTGACAAGAACTGTGTTACTAAACTTAGAACAACTAAGGATTCAAACTACCAAAGAAATGTTCTCAACTGATGAATCTAAAGCAGCTCTTCAAACAATCTTCAATCAATTTCAGCCACTTATCCGGGGGGAATATTCCTCAGATTTCGATGATGACATGACTGGAATCTCATTCAAGAAGTACACTGGAATGGAAATTCATGAGTTCAGAAACACATTTATTCAACTTATGAGTAATATGGAAATATACATCGAGGAGTCTGTTAAAGAGAATGATAAGCCGAAGGAAATGAATGAGTGTCAAGAGATACTATGGAAAGATTGTGACAGGTCACACAATATATCAGTTGAACCAGTGAATGATACCGAATGCAGAAGTTTAGTTGCAATGAAAGAGGATGAAGACAACGGTACTGATCTCAAAGACTCAGAGTCAGAAAAGGTTTCAAGTGACAAGGTACACTTAACGGATCACAGAAATTTATATGTAAAGGTACCCGACTCTAACTCTGAACATAACACCATGAAATCGATCTTGGCTGAGCCTGAATCTAAAACTATTAAAACTAATGACATGATTGAAAAAAGGGTATATGATGAACTTTCAAACAAATACTCAATTCTTGAAAAACATTGTATTTCATTGGAAATTGAAATACAACAAAAGGATGAAAATTTTCATGCAGGAAAAACTTGTATTAATCAGGAACTTTCAGAATTTCGAGAATTTTTTGAAATTAATCAATTAAAAACCCAGATTCAGGACAAAGATTCGACTATATGCGATCTGAAATTACTACTCTCAGCTGTGCAGAAATATGATTGTCATGAGATGAGTGATACACTGGAATCTAGAAATTCTGAACTAGCTCTATGTGTGTCCAACCTATTAAGAGAAAATGAGTCATTAAGAAAGAACTTTGAGGAGACCAATTCTAAGTTGATCAATCAATCTAACCTCTTGTTGAAAGACATTGATGACCTCAAAGCCCAAATTCAGGACAAGAGCTTCAATATTGTTGCCCTAAAAATGAGCTTAGGAAATCTATTGGAAATAGGAAGAACACTAAGTTTGCAAAACCTTCAACCTTGGGAAAGTCAAATGTTCAGAACCACTCTAAACGTACAGTAGTTAAGCAGCCTAATGCCTTTAGAACTGAAAGAGTTAAACCACCGAAATCTAGGCTTGCCACCCAAGTTGATAATAATGTTGTTTTGACAAAACCAGTCACTTCATTGCCTCGTTCCGATATGATGAATCTCAAACCTCAGGTTAATGTTCAATGCTCCAAGATCAGAAATACTAGAAGTGCAACTAGTTCTCATACGAAACATCATTTGACTGATCAAACCTCTAAGAAACATTATAATCACAAAAGGACCAATAGTCATAACAAGGCTGTGCACACATACAAATCCACTAGCAGCTGCTTCAAATGGATTCCCACTGGCAGATTATTTAAGTTTACAGGACTCAAACGGACTTACATACCTAGATCTTGCCTCAAGTGGATGCCTGATGAGTGCGTATTCACTCATTATTTTAGGTCAAAACTGAACTGCAAAACATCTAAAAACACTCCGAAATGCATCAAAATACTGAAAATATCTTAAAATTGTGTTTTAAATGTTTCAAATGCAAAATTATCAAAAACAAATGAAAAACGAACAAAGTTTGCATAATTGGCAGTTTCAGTCCCCCAACTTTTAAAAATGGCAACTTTAGTCCCTGGAATTTCAAAAAAATGACAGAATTCACCCCTGGACATTTTTAAATTGGAAAATAAACATTTTTAGTCCTTTGGTAATTCTTACTTGTCAAAATTGGTCATTTGGATAATTTTTGGAAAATTACAAGTTTAGTCCTCGGAGTTTCAAATTTGGCAAATATGGTCCTTTTATTATTTGAGATTGTCAAATTTGACCCTTGGATTACTTTTCAAAAGTTTCATGTATGGTCCCTGGATTTTCAGATTTACAATTTTGGTCCCTTAAATACTAAATGGATTCATCCTAAGTCCATTTGTTACTTAAGCCCATTATATAACCCAAACCCAATAAACCAAACCCGGTCAAACCCCTAATCCTATCCAGTCAACTGATAACAAAACACAACCCTACCCCTTCTTCTTCCCCACTTCCCGCCCAAACCAAATCCCCAGAACCTTAGAATCTCTCTTTCTCTCTTCTCAAAACATCCCACCTCCCCAAGAACACTCCACCCCCAAAACCTCTTTTACCCAGCTACACCTTTACCCAAACCCACCTTAATCTCTTTTAACCGGATTCACCCAAATCCCAAACCCACTAATCTTTCCCCCCCCCCCCTCATTCCAACTGCCAAGCTGGCAATCCCAGCTACAAAAGACCTCAATGGATGGCTTGGATTCAATTTCTCTTGTACCTACTTGATGGATGGTGAAGATTGAATTGAAGAAGCACAAAGTTGGAACCTTGGCTGTTTGCACTCACTGAAGAAACACAAACAAGTGAA
Source organism: Chrysanthemum seticuspe (assembly GCA_019973895.1). Taxonomy (NCBI): domain Eukaryota; kingdom Viridiplantae; phylum Streptophyta; class Magnoliopsida; order Asterales; family Asteraceae; genus Chrysanthemum; species Chrysanthemum seticuspe. The sequence goes on along the minus strand of BPTQ01000007.1, from coordinate 34,445,192 downwards.
GACCTTGAAGACTTAGTAGTAGTATAAATAGACCATTGTATGCCATTGTATAAGGCAGTCAGTTTTAGTTTTAAAAATCAATTTTATGTTTTCAAATTTTATTGTAATGTTTCTCCTTTTTAATCAATGAAAGTACTCTTTTTATTTAACCATAATCTTCAAATACCTAGTTAGTATCATTATAGTTGGTGAGTTTTATTTTAGTTTTACTGGAAAAAATTGCAAGTTCTAAGTCTCTCTTAAAACTGTTTCAAGCTTGTACGAGAAAAAGGGGTGTTTGGATATTGCATTTTTGATGTCCAAAACCAGTTTTTACCCATTTTGACTTTGAAAGTCAGTGTTAGGCAAAGCATTGGGTCATTTTCAAGAGCTATTACAAGTTTTCAAAAGTTTTGAATCTCATCTGTTTCAAAGAAAAAGAAAGAAAAAAGGAAAAATTTTGAGTTTTCCTCAGTTTTGCATAGCTAATTGGATAAGTTTTAGATGTGATAAAAATTTATAAAACATAAAAATAGTGAGTTAAGTAGCTTGTCAATCTTGTGTCAAAAGGAAAAAATTCAAAAAATTGTTTTACTAAGGCTGCAGTGGGTTCAAAGTGGGTCAATTGGCACATATCTGTTCTGTGCAGGGGATGCAGTCAACAACAGGTTTTTTTTGCAGCTTATTTATAAGCTGTGGATAGCTGATTTGGGTCAGATATGGGGGACCATAAGCAAGATGGGTTGGAAGACTCCTTAGGCTCTTAAGCTCAGAAGCTATACCCCTCTCTAGCTTATCCATAATAAGCCCCCCAAGTAAGCCTTTTGGACTGTCTTGCTGCATACCACCACTGCTGTAGCAGAAACATTATTTTCTTTTAAGTGCTTATTGAGTCTTTTCTTTAGCTTATTAACCTTCCTAAGTTCCCATTAGTGTTAGTAGATTATTTTTAGTTTGATTTGCTATTCTAGTGTTAATTGTAATTTGGATTAGCTTACTTCTATTTCACTAACTGTTTTAGGAACCCCCCTAGTGTATCTCTTATAAGCCAACTGATTTCCCCATCATTTCATTGATTTCAGCTTATTTTAGACAGAATATAGCATGTGTTAGCTTATTTTTGTATACCTTAACTTATCTAGTGATTTTCATAGATCAGTTAGGACTTAGAAAGTAGCTATAGGGTGTTTGGGTTAGCATCCTGTTGAGATTTCAAAAGGAGTGTTTGTTTGTTTGTTTTTAAAGGTGCTTATTTGTTCACTGTTAAAATCAGTTACACATAAGCTGTTTATACAGCTTATTGTGAGTTTTCAAAACTTAAGTGTTTGCAAAAGTTCCTAAATTTGTTCTTGACTTGAAGCTGTAAAAGAAAGAAGAAGAAAAAAGAGAAGAGTTGTTTTGTTCAACTGTTGGAAATAAGCAGTTCCAACTGCTTATTCTGTAGCTAATTTACAAAAAGTTTTCACAAGAAAAGTTCAAGTTGGTTGTGTCTTTAAGGTTTGATAAGAAAAAGTTGAAAAAAAAATAATTTTCAAAAAGGGTACCAAGGGGATTCGAACCCTGGTCTCCACTGTCACCAAACGAACACCTCACAACACAACATCACAACCATTGCGCCCTTGGGTCTTTTCTCGTTGAATCTTGCACAAACAAATCATTTAAAGACACCTTGGCAGTTTAGCTTATAAGCTCTTTTGAGCTTATTTCCAGCTTATTTCATAAAGCAACATACTGATTTCTCATTTTTCTTATAAGTAGCATAACTTAAAGTAGTTTTTGTGAAATTTTCAGATTTTTCTTAATTAGTTTAGTATTTTTAATAATTTAATTAGTGTTAAATAGATTTTAATTCGTAGAAATTAATTTAAAAGTCGAAAAAATACCCGGTCTTTTTCTAAAATTATTTTGAGTCAAATAGATCGTAGGAAAATTGATTTCACACCTGTAGCCCTTAAATTGCAAAACTTTTACGTTTATGGCTCGGGTTGTTTTCCCTGTTTTTACGTTTTTGCGTTTTTGCACCCTAGGACTTAGTGTAGCTTCGTTTTATCATTTCTTAGGTTTAGTGATAGTTTAATTTTAGTTTATTAGGGTTCCCTTGCCTTAATTACCTTCCCGTTAATTAAATTGTAGAATTCGTAATCAAATCCAAAATCATTAAAAACCAATTCAAGTTCAAATCACGAAACTCAACGAATCCTTCCATTCACACCTCGTTGGGACACGACCCGGGGAAATCACTTTCCCGGTATCACTTTTATCACACCCGTGAGGTTTGGCACGTTGACCTTTTTCCTAAAAGGTTGATTTGTCGAATTTTACGGTTATTTTGATATACGTTGATATTGTGTTTTTCACCACTCACTTCACAGAATCAATGCCCACAGGAAAACTCTTCAAGAATAGTGAACCTAATGGGATCCCTAATAATGATACGTCTGTATTATACTGTGTTGCATCAACTTGTGAGATTAATCATGTCACTAACCCATCCATTTGCAATTCTACATGTGCTTCCAGTACAATGTGCTCTCAGTCTTTTTCAAGTACAATGCTCAATTCAATCAGGAACCTCATGACTTGGTTTCCATCAGAAATGAATATGGCTCAGTCAGGAGCGATTGCATGCCAGAATTGATGTACCTATTACTTTGACTCCTATTCACCTTGAATTAGGACTCGCTCTTTTATATCTGAGTACAAATTAGTTTAAAAAAAATATATATATATATATTTTATTCTTTTAAATTCATAATTTTTGTCATTTACATCCATCTAATAAAAGATATATTCGCTGTTATCGATAACATCTACGATCCTAGAAATGTCATTCAATAATGATACGGGATCATAGATGAAGTTCGAACAACTGATATATTCTTATTTTTAAACGGGTTGGTTAAAGTCAATCAATGGTCTTTGTTGACATTGATTGAGAGGGAGATTTTTTTTAAGTTATCTTGTTTATATCTGCTTCAGTGCTGGTTATGGTGTGTGCTCAGTTGTAGGTTGTTGTCTTGTCTTGCCTTTGTGATTATCTTTGTGTACCCATGTATTGAATGTTTATATGACTCATGGTGCTCATTGTGATTGTGTGCTTATCTGGGCTAGTATGCTATCTGATAAGTCTGTTATGGCCATGGATTATAAATGTATACTATGCAGAATATGATAAGATTGCTACCTTTCATGACTTTGTTGGCAACTTGCTTTGAAAAAAAAACACTAGTGACTTATCTAAAACCCTTGATAGCGAGTTGCTACACAAGTCACTTAACCACAGGGACCGATTGTGACAAATAGGAATTCTTGAGAATATCTCCTCTCTTAACCCCTAGCGACTTACGGTTTTTTTTCTTTCTTTTCTTCTTTCTTTCAAACACTTAAAAGTTTTTTCCTTTCTTTCTTTCTTCATCGCTAAGTACTCAACCTAGCAACTTGAAGTGTTTTCATCGAGCATTTGATCCGTGAAACTTGATTCCCACATAGATCTTCAATGGCAAGTTCAATCTCAGCTAAGAACGTTACTTCTTCTGCATCACCCAAAGTTCTCTCAGACGAAGAAATCATTCCTAGGAGTCAATGGGCTGAAATTGGAAAAAGTAACTGTTATGTGGACTTACAAAAGTTGCAACAAAATCCTATACTCAAAGTGTCTATAGATATCCTCAAAAACACAAACTCCTTCGGTGCCATTACCATGCAATGCACAATTCCCACCATTTACATACAACAATTCTGGAACACCATTCAATGGGACAAAATCACAGCTCAATACTCTTGCAAACTGGATGATAGGGAATTTGTGATTGATTCAGACATTCTTAGCAAGGCCCTAGGAATCACTCCATGTAACCCCAACCTATGTTCTGAATCTCCACCTGGTGCTGATGACCTAATTGTTTTTCTAATTGGTTTGGGTTATCAGACTAGCATATTAAGGGCTTCCGACATTATCACTGGTCACATGTATCAACCCTGGAGAGCAATTACTACTATTCTCAACTTGTGCTTATCTGGCAAAATATCAGGGTTCGATAAAGTGAGAATTCTCATCTTGCAAATCCTATGGGGTATCGTCAATAGGGTTGATGTGAATGTCTCAGATCGTATATGGGAAGAATTTTCTTTATCAATGAACACATTCATATCTGATAGAACAAACTTTCAGAATAAAGCTCAAGGCCGAAATAAACTGAACAAGCTTGTGATTCCCAGCATCAGATTTTCAAAGCTTGTTATTCAGTACTTGCAACAAACTCACAACTTCAACCCTAGGATTGGTTCAACTCTTCATAAAGCAGAAGATGAATTTGTTTTAGGAAACCTTAAATATGTTCCCAGAGGTATGGATAAAGAAATCTTTGGATTGCCAATTCCTGATATTCTACTCACGGACGATATCAAGAAGAAGGACTACTTCAAATAGTTCAAGAAAATTGCTGCCAGATCATCTGATAATGTCACACCCACTCCCTCACAACCCAATGCTCCCAAGCCCGTTTCTGTCTCACAAGCGTCTTATGCCTCTCTTCCTAAAAAGAGACGCGAAAGGTCACAACAGTCAGACACCACGTCCAAAAAGCAGAAAGGAAAGAAGAAGATGGTGGAAAAGGAAATTGGTGAAGATACTGAGGGGTCAAGGGATAACACAAAGGTAATTGATGAAGATGATGCTACTCTGCAAATTGGAATCCAGCAAAGCCTAGATAGTCAGAATATGAAAGCCCTAGTTGGAGGAATTGTGTTAAGAGAGCCTGATCAATTGCCTCAACAAACAACCCCAATCACACAAGACAAGGGAAAAGGGATAGTTGGCGTAGAAAAAGTTGCACACATGCTCCTTACATTCTCTTCTTCACCATCAAGATCCACCACTCAATTCGAACGGATGAAAAGAAGTGCTGAATTCTCAACAAATCAGGAGCCATCTGGATTGGAAAAGGAAACATCTGTATCTCAAGAAGATAATCTTGTGTCACGTGATACCCAGTATGACCATAATGTTGATGAAATCATGCTTAAAGACTCACAGGATAATCCTGAGTCGAAATCTGGTGAGACTATGCCCTTGGAAGAACCAAATCTGTCTACCAGTTCTCTATCGTCATATAAGAACCTTGATACATAATTCACCTTCGGTGATCAATTCTTAAATGACAAACCCATTGATCCTAAGTCTTCCAAGCAAGATAATGACAAGGAGGATGCACAATCCATGTTTAATGTCAGCATTCAGCAAGACACATCATCTATTCCTCCCATGTCAGCACCTTCTCTCACAACTGCACTTCCACCTCCCAAACCTGCTCAATCAAGCGTACTAACACCACCTACATCTTCACTATCCCCTGAACCAGTCGTTACAGTTGCTGATATGGATGCTCCACCTGCGTCACCACCTCAAATCCTTACTTCAGATCAACTGCTTGACAAAGCAGTAAAAAGGATAGAAGCTCTTGAAAGGCAACTTCCAAAATCTGTTGATTCCCTTGTGGATCGTGTCTATAGATTGGAGCACCTCAACTTCGATGAAGGGGTTGCAGCCGCCATTGAAGGGAAAGTTAAGGATGCTGTGGAATGGGCAATGGAAGCTCCACTTCTTAGACGATTCAAGGACCTACCTATTGCCGATATGAGAGCTGCTCTTTCAGAAAAGATGTATGATGCTGAAGAGCACAAGCATGAGGTCCACAAGAAGCTATATGAGGCACTTGAAGAATCAATTAAGTACGAAAATTATGAATAGTACTTGATTGACATCAGGGAAAAGGAAGCTAAGAAGAAAAAGAGGGCCATAGTGTTGGAAACATTGCGGAAAGATTGTAAAGATCCTCCTCCACCTCCACCTCCAACGGGGGGTGCTGGAACGTCTGGAGCTGGTGAATCTTCTAAGACAACCAACACACCTCCACCACAACCACCATCATCACCACCAAAACCTTCCAATCGATCAAGTCCAACCGGAGAACAGGGAAACCAGAAGAAATATGCTGCTTGGACGACAGTTGACTCAAGGTTCACATCCACAGTCACTTCAATTCCTGATGATTAAATGGTTAATGAAGAATCGCATGTCATGGCAGAGTCAGAGTCTGACGAAGATGATGCATCAACCAAGCATATTCCTAAGCCATCAGACGAAGATTGGTTTGATGCATACATGGCAGGTAAACGCACTAGCACATCCAGAGTAGCACCTTCAAGGGACACAATTCAAAGCTGTATTGTTGAAGAGAGACCTCCTACTCCAGAACCTACATGGTCCATCCCAGAGTCTGACTCGATTATTCCTGACAACAATTGGGTATCAACTATCACCAATGATTATGAAGTACCAGCTGAAGACTCTCTTATGCACTTCACTGGTGATATGGGAAGCTTCATTAGATGGTTTTGTGAATGGAAGAATATCTCATCCATAACTCCAAGAGATCTTGAAGGACAAGCTTATGAAATTGTCAAGGTCTTCCACTCAGATGCCAATCAACTTCAATACCAGATGGAAGAATGCCATAAGATGCTTAATGACCAAGTCAGTGAGCAAATTAGTCGCTTCAATGTTAACAAATCTCTTCCTCTTGGTGGTGAACCTGGTCAGATGACCATTCAGGCTGAATTCTTCTTCAATCATGACTTGGACTATCTTTGTGCTCGCTCTGCTTAAAGAAGACAAGATCTATCAATTTCAAAGATGAAAGCTGCAACCTACTCTGATCAGGGGCTTGAACAGATGGTTCCTGATCAATTCTGGGCCGACGGAGAGCGAAAGTATGACATTACCGCATCATATGGTATTTCTCACTGGTGGTACAAAAAGAAGAACTTCTACATCGAAAGACATGGTGCTGATAAAAGACGCAATGATGTTCGATCCAAGCTGCAAATCTTAAGTGTGGTTCGTGTAGAGATCTCCCCAATCTATGGATATGAGTATTTGAAGAAGATAGTCCTTAAAAGAGCAGACTTGAAAGTGTATACTATTGAAGAAAACGACTTCAAACATCTTCTGCCAAATGATTTCGAAGATCTCTATCTCTTGAATCTCCAAGGACACCTTGAGCATTTGCCTGTCCGTGAGAAAAATGCCCTCTCTGCTGCTATCAATCTTTGGATCCGGGGCTTAGTCATTCGAAAACGAGTTGAGGACTTTCAGCTTGGCATGGAAAGCTACCAAACCAGGATCAACCTTACAAGTCCACAATGGAATGCAACAGGGCATGAATTTCATCGCGAATACAAAGTCCTTGACACCCCTAGAGCCGTCATCTTCACCGACAAATATGGGACTCGCATGCTTATGCGACTATGTGAGCTCTACAAGTTTAGTGACGGAACTCTCAAATTGGTTGAAGAAGAACTAGACTCTAGAGTGAAAGAAATCAAAATTGATATGAAATCATGGGTAAAGACTACTTTCTGGACTAATGATGACTTAAAGCGGTGTGAAGATTTCATTGCTGCAATCAGGCGAAGACTCAAGACTCGAAGGATCTTCCGCAGCCTTGAAAGTTTTGTTGGTGGTAGACTTCGTGATGGTCATTACAAACTTCTTCAAAGAACTGAATGAAGACATCTTCGGGAAGTAGTTTCTGTTATGTATTAAGTTTGTGTATAATGTGGTGTACAAACTATGAACAACTGTAATGAATGTAATAGTGTTAGGTTATGTTCTGTGGTTTCCCCTTGTATCAAAATGGGGAACTTCAGTGTTGTCCACTCCTGATCATATAAAATTGGACACATTTTTCTCCAACAAATATTTTGTCTCATACATATTTAAATCACTTGAGATCCAAAATCTCAAAGGATTTGAAATTTTTGATCGGGGGAGAAAATGTGATATAAATATGAAAGATGTTAAAAGATGACCACTTTTAAGTGCGTACTGCTCTCTAATATGTGCTAAACAATTTTCGAATCTCGAAGCATATATTAAGGGGGAGCATTTTTAAACAAATTCAAGCCTTCAGGGTACACAATTTCCCATTTTTTAAGGTACCTTGATTGTGTGTTAAATGGCTTCTAATCATTTGGTGATCATGTCTGCACTTCAAAAAAGGTTCCCTCTAGTATGTGCAAAACTCTTTTCAAACCTTGAGGCACATATTGAGGGGGAGCAAAATTGTGAAAACCTCATCCTTCCCGAAAATGCTTTATCTACTTGTTTTGATTAGGGAAGTGATGATTGATATCTTTTAGAAAATAGAATTTAAAGAAGTTAACTCTTTCTCTTGCCTCCGTGTGCAAAACGATTTCAATCACTTGATGCACATGTTGAGGGGGAGCTCTTGTTCTAAAAATATCAAAAACAACTCAGGTACAAAATACTTTGATAATATATCACAAGTATCTAGATTGATTTTCAAATGGTTTTCAATTGGTTCCAATGGCAGATGAACAATACCACATAGACCGACCAAATTTACTTTATGTACGGTGATATAAGGATGATAAGGTTAGGTATTTGTTCCCATGATCCGCCAGAACCGGAGGGATCTACCCAGGGACAATCCACTAGTTAGTGTAGAAGTCCTTAGGTATGATGAGAAAAGGAGAAAAATGAGATATGGGAAGAGTGCGGACTGAGACAGAGCTAGTACTGGAATAAACCCAACAAGGTTCTAGCTATGAAGTCTTGGTAAGCACTGAAGGGGTTGAAGAATGAAAAAGAATTGAATGAGAAAAGGGTGAAAAAAAATAGCCCTCCATTTATTCAACCATAGGGCAGAAACCGGGTATAATTCATATGCTACTGATGGTAACATCGGTATTGAAGACAAGACGTCATGGACCCAGTGACGCTCTGCACTACAACTTCCCAAACCACTCAAGTTCCTCTTAAAAGGGCTTGTTTCATTCTCACGGGGAACCTACATAACCTATCGACTTTCTCTTAGAGATTGTTGATATTGAAGAAGGAGACTCTCTCCCTAGTCTTCGGCACAGGAACCAAATATGCACAAATTGAGTCTAGAGCCACGAGATCATCTATAAATCTCATTAGGACACTTTCAATGAAGACTTTCTGCTTCAAACAATGTGGAAAGAGAGATTATATCTTGAGTCTTACGCATTATCCTTGTGGTATTGCCAGAACATCTGAGTGATGTGTTTACATATTCACAATGAAGATGGAAAGCCTTCTGGAGCCAACATCAAACAAGCTCCTGGTAGGTGGCATGTGAGATCTATTATATAGATCAACCATGTGACAACCGAACAGAAACAATGGGGCGATTCAATCTCTTGAATCAATCCTGGTTCAGGTTATGGATTGACGGATACCTTTGAAAAACCGGTCTTTGTGCTTAAAAACTCTTTTCTTTAGCACATCGACCGTGTACTAATTTTTCAAATCAAAAGGTGTTTTTATGATAGATAATTGATTTTCAATAAAACATTCGTTGTATTGCAAAACAATTTCTATTGAGCAATACACGATTGTTTTTCAAATCTCTTTTCATCAATCAGTGGACTTAAATTCGCTGATTCACTCACTCCGTGTTATCTTCTTTGAGACGTTCCGGTTTGAGAACAACTAGAGCAGCTGCGAAACCCTGTCAAGGAAATTCTTCGGAATTATACCTGATCACAAGCAGTACATGTACTGATCAATGGGGAACCGTGGGCCGTGTACCTCAATTCAACGAAAATGATCAAAGACACTTTCGTACGCTTTATTGCTAACTGTTGTATGCAGGTACGCCCGACGTTTGCAGCTGATCAGAATGATGCGGTCAATCCTTAGCCGCATGCTCACACCACTCATTCATATCGAAAGAAATCATGTTCTGTGCTTCAATGACTCTGATATTTTCACTCCATGCTTCTGCTACGCTGCTGCCAATATCATGAATTAACCGAATGTTTCCGCTACTCTGATGAGAAGATTTCATGATCCAGAATGTGAGCATGTCGGTCCATGTTGTCAATTTATCATATGCTGGCAACCCTTCACTGTATGATGCTGAGCTTTACTGTGGCTGATGATCTCTTATAATGGTCAAAGGTTATCATAGTGGATCAGACACTCATCCTCCACGAATTATTCATTTCAGTTGTTCAATGTTGTACTCTCCACAGATGCACTTAGTTTGATTACTTTGCTGAAGAGAAGTCTACGAGCTCAAGAATGAAGATTTATTAGAAAGCTAGTTTTCACAATGTAATTTATGGGGTGACCTCCCCTAGGAGGAGATTGTTAGGAATTGGAAATTCCATTAGTTAAAGTGTCGGTCACCCCAAATGATATCTAGCATAAGATAGCTCGTAGACTTGTCACTATTTACGTTATTTAGTAGTTAATTAGTAGAGTAGTGTAGTTTAGTGCTACACCGTGGAGGAAGGACGAGTCTTTACCCATTGTATACCTGATTCACAGGCCGTCAGGAGGTCGTTTAATTTGTAACCTATAAATACCCTCTACCTTGCAAGGTAGAGGGTTGGATGTTCTTTGATAATCTAATATTCCACAAGTTTCTCTTTCTAGAATATCCCACTTTCTCTCTCTCTAAAAATCATCTATATGCTTAAAGTGTTAATGTTATGATATCTATGTGAAATCCAATATCCTACACATACGATATTTTTTTAGTTCAAAAAATGTTATTTTTTATTATTTTTATTTATTTATTTATTTATCTCATATTGAAAAGAACACGTTTCATAGGTACCTCATCAAAATAAACTTTTTATCCGTATTTTAAGTTTTATTTATAAATGGGCTGAGATTGTTAACTCAAACATAACCTACTTAATTATTAGACGGGTTTGCCATGTTGACCTTCATACAACTCTAACTCGTTAACCCCAATTTTAACCTGCTTATTTTCGTATAACAGCGAGAATTCACCAATTCGAAAAAGTACTTATTACGCTGGCAACACTTGTAATCACTCTGCATGATTCTTTCCTAAATACCTAGAATGACTTAAAGTCGCCTTGAAAAGTCAATTTTTGTTTACGCATATATGCAAACGATGCGACAATAATATTACAGTTGAGCAGCTAATAATAGTTTTTCAACAACCATACAATGTTACAAAACTAATGTAAACTTGAAGGTTCCAAGTCTGATCCAATAGAAGTCGTAAGAAACAAATGTGTATGATTATGTTCTTCCATTTTCCACAATTTACAAAATAGCCAACATATCATTCGCCACACAAAATGAATAAAGATGTGACGCTCAGACTTGATGCCAGAAGCACATACCTCACATGTAATTGCGTCCAGTTTAACCCCTGTTTATCCAAATTGACCGCAGTAGGTAATATAAGATTGGTAGCTCAAGCTCCGGTGTTTACTTTCTTGGGTGCTGATTTGTTCGTTGTGTTGTTCCCCTGAATTAGATGCATGGACTTAATAGTGTCTTGTATACTTGATTTGAAGCAGCATTTAATCGAACTGGTTTTTAGTCATCAATCACTGACTCCTAAATCAATTAATGGTCACATATGTTAGTTAAACTATATATCAAGTCGAACTTATGCTTATGCTTAAAAGTAATTAAGTACTTATAAGCTGCTTAAAGATAAGCACTTTAGGAATAGTGTTTAGATTAGCTTATTCTGAAAAAAAAAACAAAAAAAAAGTAATTATATAAAAAAAAATTATGGTTTGTTGAAAAAACTTCAATCAAGTTCATTTATGAAAAGTTGTTAATCATTCAGAAATAAGCAACTTCCGACATGCTTATGAGAAACTAAGTACTTTATCTCAAAATAAGCAGATAAGCTGAAGCAGTTTGGGTAACACAAAAGTCATTCGGCTTAAAAATAAGTAGAAAAAGAGAATAAATAAGCAGCCTCAAACACTCTCCAAGAGTATAGAGAAAATAAAGTTATGAAAGAAAATGCTTCCCATCAGTTAATGTAATTAAGGGTTTTCATTAAAAAGAATCACCTTCCATCGGATTGTATAGCAAAGAGACAGGAGGAATCAGATGGACCCTAAAGAGGGCTTTAGCTTGAAAAGAGTAAATAGTTACACATCCATTGATTTGCACATACATATAGAAATAGAGAAATTAAATAGCATGAAAAGATTATGATACTACTACCTAGTGCACAGAAAGATGTGTATTTAAAAAATAAAGAGTTGTGTGCAAATCAATTTTCAAATAGATAATTCTCTCTTTATAAAACAACGCCAATATTAATTAAATCAAACACCAGGTCAAAATGTAATCATACTAGCAATTCAAATCGATCAACAGTTTTACTTATAGTTGGTTGAGAGAAGTTAAATATAGAAATATAAATGGTTATTATTCAAGATATACAACTTATTTATGCATAAAAAGATTTTATTGACAACCCTAAATTTTTAATTTTGGATATCTTAAAAACACAACATACTGTCAGACTGTCAGTGGAACTTTTGGTGCACAAGAAAGACAAATTTTTGATTGACAATGATTAACAAATGTAAAAAGACGAATTTAAAATGCACAATATACGTACCTCAAATAAAGTTGATCTTGCCTCCATTATACCACGCCTATATTCTTGAGCACGACTACTCATATCATCAATAATCTTGGAAAACTCGTTGATCTTCTGCTCAAGATTAGTAACAATAGATAATGGCGTCTCGTTCTTTAATTCTTCTACAAGAATATTGCCATAGAAATCCCTGATCCGTAACTCCCTATCAATACTTCTCTTCATCATGGCATCACGTTCTCGAGGTAAACGATATGTGAGAGATAAAGGAAACCTTTCGTTTAATTGTAACCACATAGATTTCGAGGTTAAATCATTCATCTCTTGCCTAAATTTGGAATTGCCCATATATGCAGCCATAGCACCCAAAACCCTTATACCTGTTATGATTGATACCTTTATAAATCGTGTCAGTCCTTTGCCACCTATCGTCTCTCTCGTTTCAAGTTCTTGATTAAAGTCTTTCAAAAAAGAAACTATTTGCTTACACATAGAGGCAAACGATGCGGCAAAACAATAGGTAGATCGAAGACTTTCAGTGGCATCAGGATCACTGAGGCGCTGTAGTGTATTTTCTTCAAAAGTGTATCTGTGTACTTCAGTTTCTGCAATAACTTGCTGCAATGCCAACTTTACACTCAACCAGCTACCACATATGTTTTTCAGCAACTTTACAAAATCATCGTAAAGTTTGGAGGTTCCAAGGCAGATTTTGTAGTAGTCATTGACCAAATAAAATAACCTTATATGTCTCGGAATCCTTAACTCCTTGAAAAAGTCAAGGTTTATTTCAAGTATATGTATAAAGATATCACGGATATGAGATAAGACATCTACTGCTCCTCCGCCAAAGAAAAAGGGTTCTTTAGTAAAGGTCCGCCCTTCATAACGTAGAAGCCATCCGAGATCAGTGGGAAGAAATAGAGTGGCTCGAAAGAGATTGCTCACTACCTCATTCATGGGATCTTCATATAGTTTTAGCTGCTGTTTGTCTTGATCCGATTTAAGGCAAACACCAAATCTAGGCACCGGTAAATTACCATATCCAGAAAAATGTCCCAATGTTGTTCCCACTTTCCCTATAAAATGACTATATGTCTGAGCGTGTCTACTCATATTATCAATAGCCCCTGAGAAGTAATTCGTATTTTTCTCCAGATTATCTGTTGTAGTAATCATCTCCTCTTTCCAAGTAGCAGAAGTAAGCCCCACAAACTTTTTCTTCAGTTCTTGTAGAAGAATTGCATTGACATTAATCTCCCGGATCTTTAACTCCCTTTTGTAGCTTGCTGCCTTCATATTTTGTCCTCCCATTTTCAGAAATTTATTACTTTCCGTTGAAAACCTTCGAATTAATGGGTGTGAAGTTAAAACTTTCATTTTTTGAAATAGTTCTGAATCACCCGTAAAAGCAGCCACCATACTCAAAATACCTACTATCATCACACCTGATACTCTTGCCAATACTTGCACCAACTTGACCGTTTCATTTATTTGGTCCTCCTTGTTTAATTCTCTCAAAAAAGTGACTGTTTGCTTACAGATATATGCAGAAGATGTGACAAACTTATCAGAAAATTTTACACCTTCAGCGGCTTCAAGATCATCGAGCTGCTGTCGCATCTCTTCATAAGTGTAATCTTCTGCTCTACTTTTGACCACAATTTGCTCCAGTGCTAACTTTACACTTAGCCAACTACCACATACATCTGTCAGCAACATTATGAAATCGTTGTAAAGTTTGGAGATTACATGGCTTATCAGATAGAAGTCATAAGCTAAAGGAAGTAACTGTCCATGTTCCCTTGCTTCCCTGTATTCATTTAAAACTTTTTGGTTCAGTTCAATTAGACTTTGAAATATATTCTGGATGTCACCCAAGGAACTGCATGTTTCATAGTTGCGAAAAAACTCTATTGTACTGCGGGCGAGGTCATTTTGAATGAATGAGTGAGAGGAAATAAGGCCCATATCATCTACAAAAGTAGCTCGAAACAGAAAGTCCACTGCCTCACTTGTAGATTCTTCATAAACCTTCAGCTGCAGTATATCCTCATCACATATTACACGAACTCCAAATTTCGTCACCTGTAAATTACCATCTGCGAGACATTGATTTAAATATCTTTAATGTTATATTATAATAAATGATGAACTCCGTATGATATGAATAATATTAATATATATATATATATATATATATATATATATATATATATTTGATCAGTATACATCAAAACTTTGGGTCTTAAATTATAAGGCGATATTTGTTTTGCTAACAAAACATACTTATTACTCGTATTACTATTGGATTAGTCATAGGAAAAAGGATTTTCATCCAAATTGGAACGTTTGGATCCTTGATCCAATAAATGCTTGTAATAGTCTATTGTAACTTTTCTATTTTCTAGTTTCTCGCTAGTATTTATATAATTCTACCGTTAAAAAAAAAAATACTTATTACTCGTATTATGTATCAGCACTATGAACTAGTGTCAACCATCTTATATGTACTCACTAGTGACAGTATTTGTTGTTACTAGGACGTCCCTTCAACAAATGTAATTAGGATAACATTGAACGTAAAAGGGATTATAGAATAATACAGTTAGACAATTTTATCTTTTTGTTGTCTTCATACCGGTTTGAAATTTGAAGGAAAAATTACAAATACACTGGCTGATATTTACCATTTCACTCACAATTAAATTTTGAATTAATGACTCGTTTGGAATAAGGTGGTACTGATATCCTAACTGCTCTGGATTAATGATCCTATAATTTCTTGTATAGACTTAGTTAGTTAAGCTCCCTTCTTGCTATCTTCTTTCTTTATTTAATAAAATTCACTGTAAAAAAAAAGGTGGTACTGACCTCCTGGCTCCACACTAAATGAAATACGAAAGTTGAACTGACGACTTGAATCTAAGATTCTATCAAGATCATCAGCTACCGTCCAATAGATAACTAATTGGCTCTCCAACCCTGTCACAAAGAAATTGATGGGAACCAAAATCCTCCAATGTTTTTCCCCAACATGGATATGAGCTGTTATCACGTATTTATCTTCCATAAAAGCATCAATATTGTCAACAGCAATAACAGCGCATATAGCCACCCCGATCCATGGGCTTTTAAGGATCAGATCGTCAGTTCCTGGCAGCACAAATTCTGATGGAAGTTCACTTCCAGCTCCAACTATTTCGAATACAGCTACTGGTGTCATCCAACATTTTGTTCGTAACTGCTTGATAAAATATCAACATAAATTTTAGATAGAAATGACATTCTGATCATGGGAGGGAGGGAAGGAGAGAAGGAGAGAGGGAGATACCTGAAGGTAGCTATGTAATATATTTTCTGCTAGATAACAGCCACTTCCACTTTTGGCGAGATTAGGGCAGTTCAAACATGATATTGTTGGATTAGTGTTGTTGCTTGCAGCATGAAATTTTGACACATCCACCTCTTTTCCGGTCATAATGTAATTGAATCTAATCGGAAGTCCAGAAAGGGTGTCCACATTTACTATTGAAAGTTTTGGTACTGACTGAAGCCTCTTGCAATTATTCAAACAAAGCATTTTAAGATTTGAAAGTAGACTGATGCTTGCTGGCAGATGAACAAAATTATTTCCAGATAGATCCAAAGATATCAATCGATGCAGTAAACCAATACCATCAGGAACTACTGATAGATTGCAATAACTTAGATCAAGCTCCCTTATATTTGATAAGATATCCACATTTTTAAAAAGAAAACCTTTATTTTGGGATGAAAGTGGACATCTTTGAGCACGTAGGAGTCTTAATCTTTTCATGTAACAAATGGACAAAGGAATCTCTTCTATAGAGGTATCACTTGCATCAAGCTTCCTCAAGTTATGCAATTCACCCAAGCTTTCTGGTAACTTCTTGATGTTAGTTCCATATAAATAGAGGTTCTCTAAACACTTCATGTTCTGTCCAAACTCAGGAAGATCTTCAAGATTAGAGCAGCCAGAAAGAAGAAGTGTCACAAGAGCTTCCATGTCAAATTTGCTTCTGCCAAGGCATTGAAGATGCGTACACCCCATAAGATTAATGTATTGTAGGCTTTTATGCAGAAGAACTGATTCATGCAAGTCTTTCAATTTCGTGCAGCCTTCAAGAATCAGTTTCACTAGTTTTGGAGTTGATGTCAAGTCTGGGATTTTGATCAATTCCTTTGAGAAACTAAGGTCAATAGATCTCAAATTCGGAAAAACCTGTAAAATGATCAGATTTCTAGATTTCAATCACTGCAAGTTTTTGAGTAACACATGATTAACCGGGATCTATAGACAATACTTACAAGAGTTTCCTCCCAAAGTGTTTCTAGCTGGCTATAACACATTTCAAGTTCATACATATGCGCCGGCTTAAAGTTTGAAGGCAAAGACTTCAAAGAACATTCAAACCATTCCAAAATTCGAAGATCATTCGAAAGATAACTAAGACCTTGAGGAAAGCATACATTACTTATTCTGAGAAATTTCAATCTCCTCATTATTGAGAAACAGTAAGGATCATCAATGAAATCATCCATTTCAACCTTCTCCTGGTTAATGATTCGAATTGTACCCGATTCCTGGTAATAAGAAGCACACAAGCAGAATAAGTTTTTCATCATCTGTCATTCACAAAAATCTTGGTCAAACGGGCAACCTTAACCCGGGATCCATTCGGGACCCCATGCAACTCTTCCCTAAGGACCGAACATCATATAATGTTTAGTTGTTTTTGCTAGCCGGGAAAGTTAGGATCGAACCAAACCCCTTTTTCGAGTTTTAAGTTCTTTCTTTTTTTTTTTCTGATTTTTTGAACTTTTTAGCGAAAGGTTTTTACTTTTAGTTTTATCGACACCACTTGTACTTTACAGAAAGTGTCGCTAAAATTAGAAAGTTATTTAAAAATTAGAAAAAAGCAGACCAAAATTGCGAATTGGCGAAGCATATTTTTATTTCATTCGTGAGAGTGGTTATTTTTGTTATATTCTCTTTAAATTTTACCGAATGGATTATTAAAAGAAAATGATAAATCTTGTAAAAAAACAAAATTAAGATTAGGCTCAATCTGTAAACAAATGAGAATGCCTATATTGTGATAAGTTGTTAATGGAAATTCAAACATAGGTATGGTCTAATTAGACGTGATCTTAGTTTCTATGTATTAAGAGACGATTAAAACATTAATAGTTTGGAGCTAAATATGAAAGCAGGTCCATGTACAAACCTTTGGTTTCGATAAGAGGACTTCAACAATATCTTGGAAATATTTTATTGCAAAGTGGATTCCTCCATAAATATATGATTTCTTACGAAGAATTTCCCAGCACATTTGTTGGAGCAGATCATGCATCCACACACAATCATCAAGATTGATAGTTATGAGAAACTTGTTCATAAGATCAGTGATTCCACACTCAGCGTACAAACCAATATTCGTTAGTATATCTTTAACCAAATCCATGTCTCTCCCTTTCAAGAAACATGCAATATACATGAAGATCTCCTGCTGATTACTATCAAGTCTTGCAAAAACTACTTCAAGTCTTCCAAGAACATCTTTATGCGGATATTGTTGAAGTTTCTTCAACATCTCTTTCCAATAGCTCTCCTCCTTCCCGTACAAAAGAGAGCCATAAACATTAAGGGCTAAAGGGAGACCGCCAGCAAGCTTCACAATATCATCCGACCACTTTTCATACACTTGTGTAGGAGGGCCATGCTCAAATGCTGACTGACAAAAGAGTCTATGAGCTTCATAATTTTTCATTTCTTCACATCTGTAGATTTCAATTATTTTGTGAACATTCAGCAAGTCTATGTTTGTTGTGGTTACAATGATTCTGGTGCCAGGTCCAAACCATTCTCGCCCCCCAGCTAAATACGTTAACTGGTCAACATGATTCACATCATCCAAAACAATTATAACCTTCAAACCACGTAGCTTTGTCCCCAACAAAGTTTGTCCGTGTTTAACACTTTGTACACGGACGCTTTTCTCCTTCAAAATGTCATCAAGGAGTTTTTGTTGTAACTTGCATAGATCAGTACTTTCATCTTGCTTGGAAATGTCCTTGATATTTTCAATGAAGCTACTCTTTTCAAACTGCCTTTGAATGTGGTAAAAGACAGATTCAGCTAATGTAGTCTTACCGATTCCACTCATCCCACATATCCCTACAAAAAGAACTTCACTAGACTCCATTCTCAAAATTCTTTTTATTTCATCCACTCGTGACTCCATTCCCACTAGGCCATGGAATAAATCTTTCGGTAATGCATCTGGCTTGTCCTTTAAGATTTTTGCTACAATTTCACTTATGACTTCTGTTTCATTCCTGCAGATAGCCAGAATTGAGAGTAGTGGCCAGAAAAGCAGAAATATTATTACAGTCGCGTTAGGATTCTTATAGTTCTATCTACTTCTAGAAATGGCGAAGTTATATATGTTTCATATAAAACTACATGAGAAATTATTACCTCCAATATACACATAGAAAAAGAGCCTTACAATGATAGCACCTAAAAAATAAAAGGTTAATAAGACCGCTACCTGTGTTGTGTCACGTGCATTCCTGAGAGAGCCCCCACCGTTTTAAACGCACTTCTCCAGGTTTTCACTGTCTGTGGTGAAATTTCAGGATTTGCTTCATGATCCACAAAGCCTTGTTCGAAACAGTTTCTTTGACTGCTTACATCAGAAGGGTCCACATGGTAAAACACAGGGATAATTACCAGATTGCCATGTTCCATGCAATCAACAATTTTTGCAATTTCCTCCAAGCACCATTTTGATGTTGCAAAATTGCATGATAAAACCACTATGGCAATTCTTGATGCTTCTATGGCCTCTAGGAGCTCGGAAGCGATGGGATTCCCAATCTCAAGCGTCTTATCATCTTTGTAAGTTATAATATCATTTCTAATTAAAGCATCATATAAATGGCTGGTGAAACCCGTGCGAGTGTCTTCACTTCGGAAGCTCATGAAAACATCATAACCTTGTGATAGTCTTGACGAAGATGATGACGATACATATGGCATCATCTATAGAGCTTAACAGGATTATTTATCGAGAAAGTAGTAATGATTATATTTGTTTTTTGTATGGGTATTTTTTTTTTGAGATACTCACATGATGCAGGGTGTGTTTGGTAGCAAGCATAAAAGAGCATTTTTGAGCATTTAGCATTTAGCGTTATTGGTTGTATGCTTGTTAGGAATGATTAGCAGTTAACATTTATGAAAAAAAAGGCTAAATGCTAAATGCTCATTGAAACAACATTTTAAGAGCAGTGAAACTAAAGAATTACTTAAATTCTCCCATGCAACTTATTTAAAGAGTTTATATTTGAATATGTATGCCCTTTTACGTCATTTTACACATTATTATCACAACTATAGCTACTTTACCAAACACTTTTATAAAATCAACTGAAATGCTAAATGCTTACTGCTACTGTTAATTTTGACAAACACACCCGCAACTAATTGAATACTAATTAATAGTCGTTCGGTTCCATATCTACTGTCTATGATTCCATATTTGGATGTCTTAAAATAATTGTCCGATTCTTGTTTCAACCAATAAGAAAAAAGTTTAGTGGGTATAGTTATGGTCCCACTTTTCTTAAACTATGTGTGCGCTTACAATAATTTTGAGACAAAAAAAAGTCGGTACTGCTCTTGCAAATAAAAAAAGGTGAAATAATACAAAATATGTCCATAGCCACGTACGGAGACAGTGGGGGAGCCAGGCCGGGGATGCTCCGCCCCCTCCAACTCGCCCAATAGCCTTCCTATTTATCTTAGAAAATTTAAGCCTATGGCCCAACTATAGTCAAATGACCCCCCAAACCTTTAGATGTCAAAAGAATTAAGAGAAGTTTGATAGTGTTTCATGCACAAAGTTTTCATCTAATATTTTATTATATTAGTTGTCAATGTGTTTTTCTTATCACAATTTTAAGTTTTTAACCCAACGTACGTAATCATTAGAACCCACCTTTTAAAGTTTTAATTATATTATTTTGTTAGTTTAAGGGAAAAAAAAAAATGGGTCCCTCTTATTGCTAATTGCTGGCTCTGTTCGTGTCCATAGCAGGTGCAGTATAATAAAAATGAGATTCAATAGCACTAAATAATTGATTGATCAAATATTATTATCCCAAGGTAAAGCCCTATAATAAACCACCAAACGATGGATATAATAGCATGTTTGTCTTTTCTAATAGCTGAAAATGTGTTACAAGTGGAGTGACAGAATGTATAACTTACCTAATAAGAGATAAATAAATACTGTACAAAAGCTGTTAGTTGCTAAAGAGTAATATGTGTATGCAGGTGGAGGTGCTGAAAACTTACCATGCTGCTGAGAAATGATGGTGTGGCTGCTGTGCTGTGTTTGTGTGATCCGAAAATGAATGGTGCATGGGTGAAGTTGGAAAGACGTGGGAAAATGAGATGAACAATCTCATCAATTTAACAAAAGGGCTTGTGCTAAAAAATGAAATGGGCTCTATATGTGCTCAGTATTTGGGCTTTCATGGACCAACATATCAACCAAACTAACCAACTATTTTAAGCATAACTACAAAAGATTCAAAATTTAATTGCTTCACTCAATGTTTCATTACAAATCACTTAGGGGGTGTTTGGTTCGCAGTAATCCTCTGTAATTGGATGTAATTGTAGTTTGATTATATTACGTAGTCTGTTCGGTTCGAAGAATGGAGGGAATGTAATTCAGATTACATTACGTAAGCTGTTTAGTTTACGTTGTAATTGTAATTCAGTCATTCCAATTACATCCAAGGAAGGAATTCAGATTACATAGGATGTTGGATGGAAAGTTTTGAATTACGTTGTAATTCAAAATTTTATTATTATTATTATTATTATTATAATAATAATAATAATAATAATAATAATAATATTATTACTATAATAAAATAATAATAATAAAATACAATGATAATTATTATTATTATTATTAGAATTATAAATATTTATTATAATAAAATTTATATAGTAATATTAATAATAATAATAATAATAATAATAATAAAATAAAATGAAATAATAACAATATAATAATAATAATAAATATTTAATATAAATATTAAAATAATAATAATACTAATAATAATAAATATTCATTATAATAATATTTTTATAATAATTATAATAATAAAATAATATAATAATAGAAATATTTATTATAACAAAAATATTTACATAATAATAATAATAAATAAAATAAAATAATAAAAACAATATAATAATAATAATAATAATAATATTAAATATTAAATATAATTATTAAAATAATAATATTTATAAAATCATAATAATAATAATATTTATTATATTTATTATTATAATTTAATATTTATTATTATTATTATTATTATTATTATTATTGTTATTATTAAGTTTTTTTTTAGTTTTCTTGAATTAAATTACGTTGAGATCCAAGCAAACACAATGACAGAATACATCAATTACAATTACAACACATTCCAACCCTTTGAATTACAATTCATTCAAATTATAATTCCTTTGACAGATTACAATTCCTTTCAAAACATACTGCGAACCAAACGCACCCTTAATGTTTGCAAAGGAAATTATAATTGATTTTTTAAAGTTAATATATTGTTGCAAATTCCATTTCTAATGTTGTAGATTCTCAACGGAATTGTGACGAAATACTTAATAATAAATTTAATGAAAACTAGTTTATTTTGCAATATATTTCTAACCATTTTCTACGTCGTTGCTAATAGTTGGCATTACATTGCAATAACAATTGCAAATTTGCAACAAAGTAAGTTTTGTTGCACAAACTTGTTTGGGTAATAGTTTACTCGTGTTGATTTTTAAATTTTCCTGGACTCCTCTTTAAGAAACAACTACACTATTTTTTGTTCCTCTCTTATTTATACATTGATTATACATTGACACTCGCCACTACTTTTTTTTTTCTAATGTAATTGTTGCTTGTTTTGTTTAAGCAAAAAATCCTTTGTTACCCAATAGCAGTTTAAACACATAAAAAATCTTTCTGCACACGCCTTGCCACAAAACTCGACAGTTAATTTTTACGGGGAATGTTTAATCATTCAACACAACCAACTCATATACTAATATAACAGAAAGTAATTTAATTAAGACAAAAGAATTCTGAGTCTGAATTCGTGCAAAGATGTGGGAAAAAACGGAGGTAATCATAGTTTAGGTAACCCAATTGGAACAAAAAGATCATCATTTGGATCTTTCACAATTAAAGAGGTGTCTGAATGTGCATTTTTACGGTGATTATCAATACTAGCTGCAACAAACTGAATATCAATAGGCACAAAGTGCAAGTTTGTCATTCCAAAACAAGAAAAAATATTAACCTCAAGATTTCAAGAGATCAAAATCTAGAGAAAATTGTTTTGGCCTTTTGCAGACAAAGACCCAATAGTACTCTTAGTCTATCCAAATACATAAATTGTGGCTGGGTTTCCTCAGGATCTTTATTTCTGAAGAAGGAATTTATAGCAAATTCATGTATAAAACGTCCAGATTTTGTCACCTGTAACTTATTATCTTCCATAAACTGATCTAAGATTATTCCTGCATCCAATATGACAGCATAATTTTCAAAAGCTTGGTTACTCATATCGTCAATGGTCTCTGTGAGGTCATTGATATTCTTCTGAAGCTTATCTATTACTTTCTTTATCTCTTCCTTGTTTCTTTCAGTAACACATCTAGACTCGTGTGGCTTCTCCATCTTCTTGTTCAATTCATGCAAAAGATCTGCATTAGTATGGAAATCCCAAATCTGCAACTCTCTACCAAAATCAGATCTAAAATGCAGTTTACTGATCCAGCTGTGCCATTCATCATCACCATCCAAAAAACCTCTGATCACACGAGACCAAATATCATCTAAATATGGCGTCCCAATTACATTAGATTGAGCAACTAAACACAAAATGCCTGCAATCATCATTCTTGATAATTTCGCCATTAGCATTATTGATGTTGAGGGTCTTTTTTGTCGGGTCTCTTTTTCTATGCATATTGAAAATAGAACTGTTTGCTTACAGATACATGCCAAGGATGTGACAAACAAATCAGAAAACATTACACTTTTAGCAGCTTCAAGATCACTGAGTTGCTGCAGCATCTCGTCATTACTATAATTGTCAGCTGTGCTTTTCACCAAAATTTGCTTGAGTGCCAACTCTACACTCCTCCAGCAACATGATATGTCTTTCAGCAACCTTATGAAATCAGTATAAAGCTCCAAAGTTCCACGGCTGATCCGATAGTAATCATAAATTAAACGAAATAATAATTGGGCACTACTCCACTCTTTCTTCAATTGCTTAAAAACCTCTTGGTTGATTTTGAGAAGGCAGTTAATAACTTGGTGGATTTTTTGCAATGATTCACAACCATATCTTCTATAGAAAGCAATTAATCTCGTTATCCTATTGGAATAAATAGTGTCCTTTAAGAATAAGTGATGGGTTTTGGATCCCCATTTCAAACGAGTGGCAAGACTTGTAGCATCTTTAAACTTAAACACCACGACCTTAATTGTATCATTTTCATATTTTTTCAACTGCTGTATTTCTTTATCACGTATGAAACGAGCTCCAAATTTTGTCACCTGTAAATTTCCGTCTGCAACAAATGTATTCAAAGAATCAATCAAGTCAGTAGTCACTTATTTCCCCACCTTTACCATGAAGAACAGTCACTCAAATATTAAATATAAAGTATGCACACAAACAGTCGCCTTTGTGACATGTAAGATTGAGATGCTCATGTGGTAAATCAAATTAACCTGTTAAAACTGACCTCTTGGCTCAACGCTTAATGATACACGAAACGTGTTCTTTTGATTTTCATTCACCATTCTTTGAAGGTCATTAACTGCTGTCCAATAGAAAACCAATTGGTTCTCCAATCCTTGCACCAAGTTTACAGGGACGGGAATTTTACAAAGTGTTTCCCCATCATGGATATGAGCTGTCACCACGTATTTTGTTTCCATGTTAGCATCTGTATGGTGGAAAGAAATAACAGCGCATATGGCCACTCCAACCCATGGGCCATCATACAACAATATTTCATCAGAATTTGACGTCCTGAACGTTGATGGAATTTCGCTTCCAGCCGCAACTATCTCAAATACAGCTTCTGGTGTCATCCAATATTTTGTTCTCAACTGAACACACGCAAAAAAAATAGTTACTTACCAATAGTCTCATTTTACAATTTGGGAGAACACAAATTAATAAAAACATAATTACACGCACAGATCTTGATATTCTATCTTGAAATGCACGGGATGTTACACACATAGACAGAGAGGGGGGAGACCTGAAGATAACTATTAAGTACTCTTTCTGCCAGATAACTGCCTCTTTCGTTCTCTGCTAGTCTGGGGCAGTTCAAACATGAAACCGTTGGACTAGTGTTGTTGCTTGTGGCATGAAAGGTAGACATATCTACCTCTTCTCCTGACATGATGTAATTGAATCTAACCTGAAGTCCATAAAGTGTGTCCTCATTTACTATTGAAAGTTTGGGTAATGACTGAAGCCTCTTGCAATTATTCAAACAAAGCATTTTAAGATTTGAAAGTAGACTGATGCTTGACGCCAGATGATCAAAATTATTTCCAGATAGATCCAAAGATATTAATCGATGTAATAAACCAATACCATCAGGAACTACGTTTAGATTGCAATAACTTAGATCAAGCTCCCTTATATTTGATAAGATATCCACATTTGTAAAAAGAAAACCATTTTTTTGAGATGAAAATGGACATCTTTGAGCACGTAGGAATCTTAGTCTTTTCAGGTAACGAATGGACAAAGGAATCTCTTCTATAGAGGTTTCACTTGCATCAAGCTTCCTCAAGTTATGCAATTCCCCCAAGCTTTCTGGTAACTTCTTGATGTTAGTTCCATCCACATACAGATGCTCTAAGTTCTTCATGTTCTGTCCAAATTCAGGAATATATTCAAGATTTGAGCAGCCAGAGAGAAGAAGTGCCACAAGAGCTTCCATTTCGATGTTGCTTCTGCCAAGGCTTTGAAGATGTGTACACCCAGTAAGATTCATGTATTGTAGACTTTTCTGCAGAAGAACTGATTCGTGCAACTCTCTCAATTTCGTGCAGCCTTTGAGATTTAATTTCACAAGTTTTGGAGTTGATGTCAAATCTGGGATACTGATTAAATCCTTCGAATAACTAAGGTCAATAGATCTCAAATTCGGAAATACCTGTAAAATGATAAGAAAATTCTCAAATTTCTAGCTTGCAATCACTGCAAATTTATTAGTAACACATGATTATCGGGATCTATAGACAATACTTACAAGAGTTTCCTCCCAAAGCGTTATGAGCTGGCTATAACACATTTCAAGTTCATAAATATGCGTCGGCTTAAAGTTTGAAGGCAAAGACTTCAAAGAACATTCAAACCATTCCAAAATTCGTAGATCATTCGAAAGATAACTAAGACCTTGAGGAAAGTGTAGATTACTTATTCTGAGAAATTTCAATCTCCTCATTATTGAGAAACAGCATGGATCATCAATGGAATCACCCATTTCAACCTTCTCCTGGTTAATGATACCAATTGTACGCGATTTCTGGTAATAAGAAGCACAAAAGCAGAGTAATATAATTCTTTCATCATCTTTCATTCTTTGACGGGCCACCTTAACCCGGGATCCATTCTGGACCCATGAAACTCTTCCCCAAGGACCGCACCTCATACAATGTTTAGTTGTTTGCAAGCCGCAAAACTTAGGATCAAACCAAAAACCTTTTCAAAGGTGTTTTTTTTCTTTTTTTAATTAATTATTTGAGTTTTTAGTGAAATGTTTTTAACTTTTATCGACACCCGCTTTTATTTTATATTAAGAGACGCATTGTAACATTAATAGTTTGGAGTTAAATATGAAAACAGGTCCATGTACAAACCTTCGGTTTCAATAAGAGGACTTCTACGATATCTTGGAAATTTTTTATTGCACAGTGAATTCCTCTGTAAATATGTGATTTCTTACGAAGAATTTCCCAGCACATTTGTTGGAGCAGATCATGCATCCAGACACTATCATCATGATTGATAGTTATGAGAAACTTGTTCTTAAGATCAGTGATTCCACACTCAGCGTACAATCCAATATTCGTTAGTATATCTTTAACCAAATCCATGTCTCGTCCTTTCAAGAAACATGCAATATACATGAAGATCTCCTGCTGATTACTATCAAGTCTAGCAAAAACTACTTCAAGTCTTCCAAGAACATCCTCAGGTGGATATTCTCGAAGTTTCTTCAACATCTCTTTCCAATAGTTCTCCTCCTTCTTGTATAAAAGATAACCATAAACTTTTAAAGCTAATGGAAGACCTCCAGCAAGCTTCACAATATCATCAGACCACTTTTCATATACATGGGTAGGAGGGCCATGCTCAAACGCTGACTGAATAAAGAGTCTAAGAGCTTCATCATTATTCATTTCTTCACATTTGTAAATTTCATTTACTTTGTGCACATTCAGCAAGTACATGTTTGTGGTGGTAACTATGACTCTGCTGCCATTTCCAAACCATTCAAGTCCTCCAGCCAGATACCTTAACTGGTCCGCATGATTTACATCATCTAAAACTATCAGAACCTTTATATCACGTAGCTTTGTCATCAACAAAGTTTGTCCGTGTATAACATTTTGTACACGTATGGTTTCGTCCTTCAATATGTCATCTAAGAGTTTCTGTTGTAGCTTGCATAAACTAGAACAATCACTTTGCTTGGAAACATCCTTGATGTTTTCAATGAAGCTGCTTCCTTGAAATTCCTTTTGAATTGCCCCATAAACAACTTCAGCTAGAGTAGTCTTCCCAACTCCACTCATCCCACAAAGCCCTATAAAACGAACATTAGACGACTCCATAAGCAAAATTCTTTTCACCTCCTTTACTCGTGACTCGATCCCCACTAGACCATCAGTAACAGCCGTTGGTAATGTAGCGTCCAGGGCCTGCTGGATATTTCTTACGATTTCAGTTACGAATTCTACCTCCTTCCTGCAGATAACTTGACGTGTGAATAGGTGGTCGGATGAATAAGGTCAGCTGATTTAGGACTCTTTAGTCTTATATATGTGACATGGCTTTTATGAAGTATCAAACATATTTTTGGAAAGACCAATATTAATATCTCACGTGTCTCAATCGAGAGTTGAACCCACAACCACTTAATTGATGGGCCACTCATATAGCCATACCGCTAGGCCAAAGGCCCTATGGTGAAGTACTAAACTGTTGCTTATCTACACATTCACAAAAATTGAAATTTGAAGACGAGTTAATTGAGTTTTATATAAAATCTTCTTCATATACTTCTTTATTGAGTATTGACAGATCTTTTATATAATTAAATAGACCCTATAATCAAATAAAAAACATAGCAAAATAACTTTGCAATGCTGATACTGAAAGAATATATATTAATAAAAAAAACTACCTGTGTTGTGTAATGTGCACTCCTGCAATTTCTCCCACTCTTGCTAAAGCATCTCTCCAACTTTTCACCTTCTGTGGCACAATTGTAGGATCATCTTCATGCTTGGTAAAGGCATCTTTAAAAGAGTTTCTTTGGTTTCTTACGTCGGAAGGATCCACATGGTAAAAAATAGGAATAATAGTCAGGATGCCCCATTTTTCGCAATCAACAATCTTTGCAATTTCCTCTAGACACCATTTTGATGTTGCAAAATCGCTCGACAAAACCACGATTGCAAATGTTGATGCTTCAATGGCCGCTAGGAGCTCAGTAGCGATGAAACTTCCAGGCTGTAGTGACTTGTCATCTATGTAGGTTCTTATGTGTTTTGAAGTTAAGGCGTTGTATAAATAGCTGGTGAAACCTGTGCGAGTGTCCTCCCCTCGGAAGCTCAGGAAAACAGCATAAGGACGTGATACGGTTGTTAAAGAGGATGGCAATTTATACGAAACCATCTCAGCAGCTCACTGCAGTTACGTACTACAGATTAAATTTTACTCTACATAGATTTTTTAAAATCGATAACAAAAACTAATTAAGCAACTAAAAATATTAATAGAGAAAAAAATATATAACTTGAGCAGCAGCTACAGAGTTTAGGGGTATTTGTTTAACCTTATTCTTTTGACTTATGAGCTTATGTGATTTCGGTTTATGTTTCACAAGCTTAATTTGCTTATTTTGAAACTTATAAAAATAAGGAACGTTGTTTAATTAAAATACCCTTACTTATAAATGACAGTACAATCTATTAGTTATTTGAAAATCTTTTATATAATAAAACAATACCCCTAGTGGGAATTTTTCATTTCAAAAAAATCAATTCATACGGTAATATTTTAATTATTTATTATTATTTTTATTTTAAAATATTTACTAAAAAAACTCAAATATTCCGGATTTGGCAATAGTTAAAAAAACGTTCTTATATATAGTCAAGAAAAGAAAAATAAACATAAAAGTTTAAGTGTCAAAAGTATAAACAAAAAAACTTAGTAAAAAGGGGGAGTGATTTTAAAAATATTTGTGTCTAATGTAAAGAAGAAAAAAAAATCACTCGCACATACATTCACCTTCCAACCTATGTGTAAATTTAAGATTAAAAGGCTGCTCTCACCTATTGCCCTACATCGACACACGAAAAAAAATAAAAAAGAAATAAAGAGAAAAAAAAAAACCCTGATTAATATAATTAAACTAATTATAAGGTTTTCTATACCAACAATTTACAAATCTATATAAAATAAATAAATTAAGAATTGATTTTTAAAAAAAAACACAAACGCGCGAGAATTATACTAAGTAGTAACTCATTACAATTTAATCCACAAAGCATCTCCACTCTCACTTACACTCATATATACTACTCCCTCCGTCTCAAATCTATTGTCCATATTTCCTTTTTGGTTTGTCTCAAAATTATTGTCCACCTTCCATTTTTAGTAATAAAAAGGTAATTTTGTGAGGGAATATTCTATTTGTATGATTTAAAATTGTAGTGGCCCCACTTTTATTAAACTTTGTGTTTTTTGTCTCCTGACAATAAATTTGAGACGGAGGGAGTAAAAAATAAGATAAATACAAAAAAAAAAAAAAAACAAATAAATTGTCACGGCTATGCGCAACTAATCATTTCTTTATCTCGTAAGTCGTAACTAATTAAAGACACATAATCTAATTAATTAAAAAAGGAAAATAACAGGATATATCCATGGCACGTGCTAGTTTGACTAAGTACATATAATAATAGGACTAACTAATTAATTAAGGGTTGGGTATTAATTCCAAAAAAGTAAAGCCCTTTTAAGTAACCACCAATCGCTAGATCTGTTAGTATATTTACAGTATCTGTTTTTGAATAATTAAATGAAATAATGTGACCAACTGATAACCGAAAACTAACAAAATGAGTCTTTTATTTAATTTACCAAACCAGATATAGTAAATAAAAATAACTAAATAAAAAGCTAGTGCCATAAAGTAATGTGTGTGTTTGAGAGTGAAAGAGGTGATGATACTTACCATGCTTATTAGTGGTGATGTTGTGGCTGTTGAATTCAATTGCTGTTAAGTTAATGTGTAAGGGTTTGAACTTTGAAGTGAAGTATAGTACAACATAAAAACAATAGTTCATGTTATGGAGTTGACGAGATCTAAAGAAGTCACGCGAAATATCTCATCTATTTACCAATGGGCTTTGTTTGGGCTTTTTTTTGGACCAACATATCAACTAAAGTACTAAACTAACAAACTATTGTAATAAGGGCCCGTTTAGTTTTGGGTTTAGGATTAAAAAATCAAATTCAATTGTTTGGTTTGGGTTTAGATTCTAATCATAAATATAAGGGCGTGTGTTAAAAGTTAGGGCCCGTTTGGTTTATAGATGGGTTTAGGATTAAGATTTGGATTTGGATTTAAATTTGGTTTAGGTTTTTGGATTTGGATTTAATGTAGGAGAGAGAAAATAATATTTATATATATATTATATATTATAATATAAATTTTAAAATTAAAATATAATATATAAAAGATAAGAAAAGTAAATAAAGAGAGAGGAAGTTAGAGAAGGCCCACAAAATAGTCAAAATGTCAGAAAACCACTCAATGTAGTCTGGAATTTCACATGACCATATTTGTGGGGTTAAGTCCAAAGTTAAATACGGAAAAAGCACACCAAACATCATTTTCCACTTTAAATCCCAATTCCAAAAGACACGGGTGCCAACCAAACGGGCCCCAAGTTTAGATGGGTTTTATGAAAAGTGTGAGGCCATCCTTTTTCTCATCATCGTATTATTCTTTTTATCCCCTTAATTAATAATATAAATAATTTTAAATTTATATTTTAATATATAAAATATTTTTAAATATTATTTTCTCTCTCCTACTCAAACCCAAATCCAAATCATAATCTATAACTCTACATTCAAATCTAAATTTTAATCTAAACCCATCTACAAACCAAACGGGCCCTAAGTTTATTTCTTTTCTCATGTTTAGATAACATTTACTCCGTATATTATAGTTCAGTTAAGAACTTAACATAGTGAACATAACGAAAAAATCAACAGGGTCATATTGTGTTGGTGCTTGAATCCAGGCGGGTCATGAAATCATGGTCCTGTTCTATTTTGAACCCTTGCAAAATATGAGAAAAGTTCATTATAGAACTCATATTTGTCATAGAACCAATCAACCAATCATAGCCACTCATTTCTTTTATTAAAATATATTCACCCTTTTTCTAAAAATTAATTATCTTTCTGTAGATATGCATTGTTATATACTTTCAACGAACTTTTTTTTTAAATTTCGTCCAGAAAAATCAATCACATGCGATTTGTAAAAATCACATGTGATTTTCTTAAAATCATATAAATCACATGTGATTTGTTAAAATCATATGTGATTTGATTTTTACGAATCACATGTGATTTTTCTGGGCGAAAAAAAAAAAAAAAAAAAAAAAAAAAAAAAAAAAAAAAATCGTCGAAAGTTATATAACAATGCATATCTATAGAAAGATAATTTAATTTTCGTCACGATGGTGTATTTTTTATAGCTTGAATATTTACCGTTTGCAAGATATGTTATTTAAAAAAAAATGTGGAAAATAATTTTTTATTAATTTAGACAGAAAATGAATGACTATGATTGGTTCATTTGTTCTATGACAAATATGATATATATACTTTAGTAAATGACTAGACATATATCCGTGTAAACGACGATGTATAGCAGCAAATAATTATACTTCCGAACTTGTGCTTTGGTGTGACCTATGATGCATCACTTACGAGTTTTATCTGTAGTCTTTGCGAGAAAAAGGTCTATGATTATAAACGGACAATGAAAATAGTTTGAATATTAAACACTATTTAAACTATTAATTTAGTTGTGGATGTCATTATCATTTTTAAGGGTAGGTTAAAAACTTGTCATTTAAACCGAGTTAGTTACAACAAGTAAAACTTTCTATTTGAACTTGTTTGTATGGGGTATTATAGACAATCAACGTTACTCAAATTTTAAGCATTTTAAGTTTAAAGAATTACATGCATTATAAGCAACTAGACGAGTACCCGTGCATAGCAACGGGATTTTATAAAGACAGATCGTTTTGTGTTAAAAAAAAAGTTTATGGGTTATAAACGAAAATAATTGAAGTTTGAAGATTTAGGGATTAAACATAATGTTTTGAAACCCGGTTCGACCCTGGTGGTTCAACCGGTTGAACCGTTCCGGTCGAAAAACGGGTCGATTTGAACCGAGTCAACCAGACGGGTTGGGTCAAAATGGGTCAAATTAAACCGGGTCAACCTACCGTGTTTGAAGCGTCCTGGGTAACTCGATTTTCGATATTTATTAATAGTTTTCTTTTGAAATATATGTTTTCAACATTTTTTTTTTAGTTTCAAGTTTTCACTTTTTACTTTTTTATTTTTCCTTTACATATAGTATAGCAGGGTACCCGCGCGTTGCGGCAGTGGGTACCCTGTGACCATTAACCGGATAAATAGATCTCGATGAGACCTGATTCACCAGTTTGTATCGGTTTCAACAGGTCCTCTTTGGATCGTTTTCAGATGCCTTTTATTGGTCAGCCACCGGTTCCTGGTTGAACCCGTTGGTCCGGTCCGGTTTTCAAAACTATATGTACCATCAACTTGTTAGCATGTATGAAGCTTTGTGTGTTTTTATTAATTTGTAAATGTGTATAATAACATGTACTTTTCATTTTAGGATGTTTTAAAAATAACATTAATTAGTGTGTTTAATTATTTTATATTTTAGATTATGTTGTAGCTTGTTTAAATGGTACATTGTGACAATTTTATTGTACTTTTTGGTAAGGGGTATTTTAAATAGTTGTTTTTAATTTGATAGATATGCTTTTAATTGGTTGTACAATGTGAATAAATTATTGTAATTTTAATTAATGAGGTGTATTAATAAGAGTATTAATTACACCGTACATTTCTTTCAATTTTGACTTTCAACATTTCATTTTTTAAGATTTGACCGTTTTTCTTTTATATGTAGTATAGATATAGGTAAATTTTAACTGCGTTTAATATCGGTCGTTAATGAAATCATATTGAAAGTGGAAAGAAGGAGAGTTATAAAACCAATTGATTGCTCGCTCGACTAGTAGACTTGACACCGTTCCGTTATTTGCGGCTTGAAAAAAAATAGGGCCAAAATGTTTATGTTCCATGCTCGATTGATGTTGCAAATGTTCGTAGTGTATGCAACTTCTTGTTTAGTGATATCTGGATTATATCCAAACTAGAGGTGGTAAAATGGTTGGGTCGGGTCGGGTTGGATCTTGGGTCTTAGATAGGTATGGGTCGGGTCGGTTTTTTTTTAGTTTCCTAATTTTTCTCATAATGGAACATAATAATTCATTACTGTAACAAAGAAAATTAGTATTCAATATTCGCTTTTATAAGTTTTCATACGTTTTCGTCTTTTTTTATACGTTTCGTCCGTTTTGAAAGTTTTCATCAGTTTTTATACGTTTTCGCCCGTTTTTATTGTTTTCGTTCGTTTCCATATGTTTTTTACGTTTTCGTCCGTTTTTATACGTTTTCTTCCGTTTTCACAAGGTTTTATACATTTTCATCCATTTTTTTACGTTTTGTTCATTTTTATACGTTTTAGTCAGTTTTCATCAATTTTCGTCTGTTTTTTTACGTTTTCGTCCGTTTTGTCCGTTTTTATACGTTTTATCCGTTTTCGTATGCTTTTTTTTACGTTTTCTTCAGTTTTTATTTCGTTTTCGTAAGTTTTTTACGTTTACGTTGGTTTTTATACGTTTTTGTCCGTTTCAGTATGTTTTTTACGTTTTCGTCAGTTTTATACATTTTCGTCCGTTTTTTACGCTTCTTGTCCATTTTTATACGTTTTCATCCATTTTCGTCTTTTTTATAAGTTTTCATCCATTTTCGTCCGTTTTTATACGTTTACGTCAGTTTTATAAGTTTTTGGCCGTTTTCGTTTTTTTACATTTTCGTATGTTTTTATACGTTTTCATCCGTTTTTATAAGTATCCGTCCGTTTTAGCCCTTTTTTTACGTTTTATACGTTTTCATCAATTTTAGTCCATTTTTACACGTTTTCATTCGTTTTCGGCAAGGTTTTTTTACGTTTTTATTCTTTTTTGTTTGTTTTTTATACGTTGTCGTCAATTTTTTTAAGTTTTAGTCCCTTTTTACGTTTTCGTCTGTTTTTATATGTTTTCGTCCGTTTTTAATACTTTTTCATTCGTTTTCATACGATTAGAAATGTAAAAAAAAAAACATGCTAAATGGATGAAAATGTATAAAAGCTTAAAAAACAGGTGAAAACGTATAAAAACATTAAAAAAGAAAAGGACGAAAATGTATAAAAGCGTAAAAAAACTGACGAAAAAGGATGAAAACGTATAAAAAGTTATATTGGGACGAAATCATAAAAAATGGACGAAAACATAATAAAAATGAACGAAAATAGATGAAAACGTATAAGAACGTATAAAGTCGGAGAAAAACAGATGAAAACATATACAAACGTAAAAAATTTGACGAAAACGTAAAAAACGGATGAAAACGTTTAAAAACGTACGAGAACGTGTAAAAACGGATGAAAACGTTAAAACCGGACGAAAATGTAAAAAACGGACGAAAACGTATAAAGCGGACGAAAACGTATAAAACGGACGAAAACTTATAAAAACGTAAAATATTGACTATAACGGATGAAAACATATAAAAACGCAAAAAAAATAGACGGAACGTTTAAAAATGGACAAAAACGTAAAAAGTGAATGAAAACGTATAAAAAAGGTTAAAAGAACGGACGAAAATGGATGAAAACGTATAAAAGCATTAAAAACTGGACTAACAGGTAATAAAACGGACGAAAACGTATTAAAACATACAAAAACGTAAAAAACAGAAGAAAACGACCGAAAACGTTTAAAACATAAAAAAAAGGATGAAAAGTATAAAAAAGGTAAATATACGGAAGAAAACATAAGAAAAGGACAAAGACGGATGAAAACATATAAAAACGACGATAATGTTCAAAAAAGATGAAAACGTAAAAAAGCGAATGATAACGTATAAAAACGGATAAAGACGTAAGTAATTAGACGAAAACGGATGAAATCGTTTGAAAACATATAAAAACGAATGAAAGCGTATAAAAACGGACGAAAATTGATAAAAACGTAAGAAAACGTATAAAAATAGACTGGGAGTAATTTTTAGAATTTTAGTCAATAACCAACTTAGATCATGTGAATATAGTATTAGACCCATGTGGGTATAGTATTAGGCCCAACTAGATACATCAATATTAATTAATTAAAATCAACTAAACTCATCTATTTTATTTAATAAAACCCAGCTAAACCCATCTCATTAAAAATTTATAACCAACTAGACCCAAATTTAACCATTGGGTCTTAAATTGCCACCTCTAGTCCAAACAATCTTGTTTCCAAAAGTCAAGAATACCATTCAAACCGCTTCAATTGCAAAATGTATCTTTAACGTATACTAGTATACGGGCAAGCTCGGCCATAGTGGCAAACATACTTAAAGCAGAAGGTATGCATGTGCGTACCTTAAAAGATTCATCACTAGTGTATAAATATAATGTTTCTTTAGATATTTTAGAATTTAATACTAAGTGCATATTTTTTTCAAGCTTTATTAAAAAGTGAATACCATGTGACAAATTCTTGCGTCTGTCACTACTCGGCCTACTGGTCCCGGCTAGTCTTTTTCTAGATTGGTCGGGATCTATTTTGGCGAAACATAGGTAAGTCAATGAGAAATTTATGTGATATACTACAACTGTGTTCTTCCAGAAATCATTAAGAAATAAAGAACTTTTCAAAAGCAGTAACTCTAAATGATAAGAAGAAGATATTCAAACTTAAGAAGTGGGATTTGTTATTTGATAGAATGTGTTGTTTACAAGATAGGAAAGATTACAAATTCATAACTACTTTACAATGAATTGTTAGCATGTATTTATATAAGTGAATTGTGGTTAAAAGATAATGGGCACGAAATTCAGTTATTGAATTGTTGACTTTCTTGTGTTTGACTTATTATGTTGACTTTTGTTGGCTCGCCACTTTTGGTCCATATCATTGCCTTCCTTTCAAATGTTACTTGTCAACAAGTAACTTAAGCATTAAGATCAAAATCAGGAAAACTTGTAGCTATGTCATCATATAACTCCCCTGTTGCATCCTCCACTGAACCATTAACCTACTGGATCAAGACATAGACAGAAGCAACATTGCCTTTCCTTATCATTCTTCTATCCAACACATCATATGGTTCTAGTACCACTACTCTAGTTGTATCATACACAGGCAAGGTACCACATGTGTTTGGAAGATCACCTCTATAAGCCTTAAGTTGTGAGACATGGAACACTAGGTGTATTGTGAGTTAGCAGGCAAATCCAATCTATATGCAACTTGACCAATCTTTGTCAAAACCATTAAAGGGCCATAATACTTTGGAGAAAGCTTGTGGTGTTTGTTTTGCCTGAGAGTAGATTATCTATAGGGCTGCAACTTTAAGAGTACCCAGTCACCCACATTGAACTCCCTTTCAGTCCTCTTGTAATTTTCCATCACCTTCATTATATCTTGTGCTCTTTTCAAATGAAACTTTAACAAGTGTATAGCAGCCTCTCTTGCAGTCAGAGATCTGTCCACTGTTTCCGCTGCACTATCCTATTTATTGTAAGTGATATGAGCTGGTGGTTTTTGACCATAAACCACTTAGAAGGGGGTAGTGTCAATTGAAGTGTGATAGGAGGTGTTATACCAATATTCTGCAAGTTCAATCAAATTGAACCACTCCTTGGTTTGTCACCACTCATACACCTTAGGTTACATTTAAGACACCTGTTTATAACTTAGTTTGGCTATCACTTTGAGGTTGATAGGCTGAACTCATATGCAGGCTAACTTGTAGCATCTTGAACAACTCTTTCCAAAATCTTCTTAAGAACACTGTATTCTGTCACTTACGATCACTTTTGGTAATTACAGTATATGGATGAGTAAGTGGGATGAAATGACTATACTTACTCAACCTGTCCACCACCATAATCGCTGACCTACCCTTAGACATGGGTAAGCCATCAATAAAGTCCATAGATACTTCAATCCAAATTTGAGTGGGTATAGGAAGGGGTTGTAACAGTCCAGGATAGGGTACCAACTCAGGTTTGAACCTTTGACAGACATTGCAGTTCTTCACAAATAATTTGACCTCTTTCCTCATCTTTTTCCAATACACATGAGCAATTATTCTCTTCAAAGTAGCTTGCACTCCTGAATGACCACCTTGTCCCTCAGTATGGAAGTGTTTCAATAATTCTTATCTCCGCTGTTTGTCTTTGCCAATAACTAACTTTCCCTTCCTGAGTAATTGAATTGCAGAGTAAGAGTAGTGTTTGGCTGAGGTATTATCTTTCTGCAAATTAATGATAACAGAATGCAACTCATTGTCTGTGACCCACCATTCTTTAATTCTATCATATAGCTCATTATTAATTGTATAACTAGTGATTTGCAACAATTCACTAGTGTTTAGGACTCTTGATAAAGCATCAACAGGAACATTTTCACTACCTTTCTTATACATAATATCATAATCATTGCCTATCAACTTTGGAAGCCATTTCTTTTGAGCTGGAGTGGTGAACCTCTGATCCATCAAATAATTCAAACTAAAATGGTCGGTCTTAATGATAAAGTGCTTGTCCAACAAATAACCTCTCCACTTGTCTAATGCCTGAATGATTGCCAAAAGTTCTTTCTCATATGTAGACAAACTGTGGTGTTTTGGTGCTAAAGATTTACTCATGAAAGTAACTGGGTGACCTCTTTGTTTTAATACAGCTCCAATGCCAATACCAGATGCATCAGTTTCTACTATAAAGGGCTCATTGAAGTTAGGCAACTTAAGCAATGGTGCTTGGGACATGGCTAGTTTAAAATCTTCAAAGGCTAACTCAGCTCTTTCATTCCAAGAATAAGAATTCTTTTGCTGGATCTGTTGCCACTCCCCTATCAGAGATAATATGCACTAAATACTCCACCCCTTGTTACTCTAAAAGTGCATTTACTCATCTTAGCAAACAACTTATGAGCTCTCATTGTCTGCAAGATTATTCTCAAATGTTCTATATGTGATTCCACATATATCAGTAAACTTCCTCAAATAGGGTCTAAAGACTTCATTCATGTGAGATTGAAAATTTGAGGGAGAATTAGTGAGTCCAAATGGCATCATTAAGAACTCATAATGCCCCTCATGGGTTTTAAAGGTTGTCTTAGCAATGTCACTCTCATTCATTCTAATTTGATGATATCCATACCTAAGATCCAATTTTAAAAATATGACAGACCCACACAACTCATCAATTAATTCTTCTATTAAGGTAATGGGGAAATTATCTTTGATGGTCAGCTTATTCAGTTGTCTATAGTCAATGCACATTCTCCAAGTGCCATCCTTCTTTTTCACCATGACAATAGGAGATGAGTAGGAACTTTGATTGTGCCTTATGACCCTTGAATCCAGCAGCTCTTTAACCATTACTTCTATGGCATCCTTCTGAGTTGGAGGATGCTTATAAGGTCTTATATTAACAGGTTGAGCTCTTTCCTTGAATGGTATCCTATGATCATGACTTTTGTTGGGTGGCAAGCTTGTTGGTACATCAAACACATCCTCAAACTACTACAATTATGGTGTCAATAGGGACAAGGAAGTAGTGGTTTCAGATGTCTCAGCCTATAGCAATGTAGTTGGATACACACACATAGCCATAAAATAACATTGGAAAGGACTAGTGCTACCATTCTTCCATTGTAAAATAGGCCTTTGTAGTTCCCCTCAGAAGCATAATCTTGTTGTTATACCTGAAACTCATCCTTAATTCTTTGAAATTACAGTTCATATTTCCTAAAGTTGAAAGCCATTGTATGCCTAAAACCATCGCACACCCACCTAGTGGTAGAAGCATGACTGAGGTAGTAAATTTCTCTTCTTGCAGTGTCCATGAAAACTCCTTACACATGTTATCACTGATGAGGTTATTTCTTCCTGCAATGGCCACTTGCATAGGACATGTTTTTCTGACTTGACACCCAATATTCTTGGCATTATTGACATCCAAGAAATTGTGTGTACTTCCATAGTCAATAAGGATATGCAGCTCATGCTTCCCTACTAACCCTTTGACTTTCAGTGTTTGGTAACTGCTAACTCCTGTTATGGCATTCAATGATATTTGTGGACTCATTGCTTCCACATTTTCTGGACCTGGTTCCTATGGAATGCCTTCATCCAAACACCCCAATACAAATTCTTTCCATATCTCCTATTTATCCTCTTGATCCACCTCTACAATCACTTCTAAAGTAAATACTTGTCCACTGCATTTATGCCCTAGAGCATATTTCCAATCACAGTAAAAACACAAGCCCTTTTCCCTTTTCTCTTCCAACTCCTTTTGGGTCAAATGTTTCTTTTGTGGGTTGTTTTGTGAAGTGGATGCCCTATTTCTCCAATTTACATTTGGAGCAGGTAAGGCTAAAAGGTTTTGGACTGGTGACCATTGATGGTGTGTTGAAATCTTGGTGTAGGTAGTATGGGTATTTTTTGTTTCTGTTCCATAGCACTTTTCTTAGCCTCCTCCAATTTACACAACCAAAAAACTTTGCTAAAGATCTTGGCCTAAACATTCTAACTACCAACTCTATTTCAGTTTGCAATACAACCATAAAGAAACTCATTCACTGTTCATATGCATCAATGTAATCCTGTACAGACCCTACTTGTCTCAGTTTCTTGATTTCACCCAAAGGATCATCATATTCTTTGCCAAATCTCTTAAGAATAGCCACTTTATACACCTCTCAATCAACATCATCACCCACAAATCTCACAAACTGCCTATGCCACATAAGTGCTAGATCATGTAGATGAATTGAAGCAAGATTTACCTTACAACTGTCTTGCACATTGTCTACCTTGAAGAACTGTTCACATCTGAATATCCACCCTCTAACATCATCACCCCCAAACCTTAGGAACTCAATCTTTGAAACTCTGGTAAACTGCATCTGTTGGCCCCTATTGGAACCACCATGACCATGATTACCATTGCTAGTTCCTTCACTAGATCTCAATCTGGTCATCTCACTAGTTGTAAGCACCCGTAAAAATTCCTCAAGTCATTACCTAATGAGAACTCAAATTAAGGATAATTGTGTGCTATAATTTTTTTTATATGTATACAATGTATTACAATTCGACTTTTATTCATACACAAATTTTGGTCTACATATATTTAGTACATTGACACATTTACAAGGCTCATGTCATTGCTAGTGCGAATTTTATTTTATTACAATTACACGTGCATATCTATTTATTTAATTTAATTAAATAAATAAAAGTTTTCATACTTAATATGCATGAACAATATACCCAATAATCCAATAATTTCTATTACATTCATACACATATTATAGTGTCACAAAAATTCAAGAAACATTTTATTTCACCCTTGGTATTTATTTTATTATAAGTACTTAAATGATACATAACTACTTTAAATAAATTTATTACTAAACAATACATTTTAAATACTAAATACCTACTCAAAATACATTGTAAAATTTATTTTACAAGTACCTATACTATATCTTATACTTTAAACATTTCTTTCCCTTTTTAAAATTGTAACTAACTATTAAAACTAATGAAACTACAACTTTAAAATGGAACTAGCTTAGTCAAGAAACATGAAATGACAAGAAGCATGGTGCTTCCTTGCCCCCCCCCCCTCCCCTTTTCTAGCCGAACATAGCACACTCAACACACTCCTTTGACATTTTTTCTTTACCTAAAATGTGTACAAATTATTTTTTTTAAATGAAAATATCTACTAATTTTACTATAAAAAGGAAGGGAGCCTAAAGAATTGTATACTTAAGATAGAATATATATATATATATATATATATATATATATATATATATATATATATATATAGTCCGGTTCTAGAGAAAAGTATAATTAGATAGAAAAGTGAGAAAAAAAAGTTATATGGTTGATTATGAAAACGTTTGAAAGTTCTGGGTTAAAAAAGAAACAAAACACAAAAAAAAAAGGAGCAGTATTTTTTTTTAATCCAGAATTCCAGTTACAAACATATACACAAACATCATTCAAACACAAACACTGACCTCACCATCACCACCTTCGTCGCCACCGTCACCGTCACCGTCACACCACCACATACTCCGATACATCAGCAATCGCTTCTCACCATCTCCTTCACCACCATCATCATTCCCGTAACCACCCCACCATCATCATCTCCACTGTCGTCAGTTCTGTCATCATCTCCACCACTCCATCTTTGTTGTCGTACATCCATTGAACACCGGAAGAAAATTGAAATCAAGCCAGAGATTTCCAAAAACTACAAGTTTTTAATTACATAATTTTATTTTTTTATGTTATTTTAGTGCATCATTGTGAAAATTATAAAATAGTTAGTGTTATTAGGGAATGGAATGACATTTAATGAGTTTGTATGTTTAAAATTACATTTAGTGCATCTGAGTAAATAATATGTTATAGCACTTGTTTGTATGCATAAGCGCATCATTATAAACATTGTGTAAACAAGTGTAGATGATTATATTATAAGGAATTTAATTTACTGCATAGTTTTGTTAGATCCGAGCATCGCGGGATAGATTAATGCATCTATTGTGTATTCTTAGAGCATCGCGAGATAGATTAATGCATCCATTGTGTATTATTAGACATCGTGTGACTTGTTTTGTCATTTTTGTTTGATTAATGCATAAAAAATTAATGTTATGTAATCTGTTAGAATCATTAGAGTATCACTTTACGAAATTAAGGTATCGGGAGTGTATGGTTAGTTCATCAAGTGACAAATTTAGGGCATAAAATGTGTGTGATTAGAGCATGAAATGAAAAAGTAAGGGCATTGAGAGTTTGTGATTAGGGCATCTCATGAAATGTTAGTGCATCAAGTATGTATGATCAAAGCATTGTATGATACATTATGGCATCCATTGAGTATCATTAGAGCATTTGTTTGATTAAGTAGTGCATCAAGTTTTCATGAATTACATATGCTTATATGATTATTGCATCAGGAATAGTTATTACATCATCCGTTAGTATGATTAGGGCATCAAATGACTTGTGACGGCATCTGTTTGTGATTAGTGCATTAAACTATGTTTAGTGCATCGTTGAACATATTAAAGCATCAGTGAGTATGATTAGGGCATCAATGTTAGTGGTTGTCGCATCAGGTTAAATGTTTGTATGTTTGGTGCACCAATGAACATATTAGGGCATGAGTGAGTATGATTAGTGCATCAATAAGTAATGATTAGAGCATCAGTGAGTAATGATTAGGGCATCAGTGAGTGTGATTAGTGCATCGTCAGACATATTAAGGAATCAGCGTGAATGTTTAGTGCATCCGTTTGTAATTTAGTGCATCGTTACATAACTTCTTTAGGCTGGGATTTTTTATGAGCTTCTTTCATTCCAGTTTATAAGCCCCACTTTTTTTTGGCTTATTATGATATACAATGCTTATATAAGCTTTTATGATATAACTTGCTTATATAAGCGCATAAATCTTCAAAGCCACAAAATTGGGTTTATGAAATATAAGCCGGAGTCAAATGAGCTTATAAGCCCACATATAAGCTTAAACAAAACCCATTTAGTTTTAAGCTATTAATAGGTCTTTTTGTTGATTGTAGATGTTTTACAGCAATTAGTTGTTGTAGACATTAACTTGCTCGAAATTGTGTGTTTTAGCTATTAGTATTTGTTTTTAATAGTTTTTAAAGCGATTAGTTTTGGATCTGGTTCTTTGGTTAGGGTAGCTTGATTTTTGGTGTTATATGTGATATGTTTAAGTTAGATTTAGATTTGCGATGTTATTTGGCATGCAAAAATTGTAGTTTACAAGTTTATTGCTTGATGTTTAACTAATAAATCCATGTTTTGCGAATTGTTGATGTACTACATCAATCAGTTGTTGATTGGTTTGATTTGTCGAAGCTTGTGAATTGTGACGACATAAAACATAGATTGAATGATTTGGTAAAAGTAGGTTTAGTGTTATATGTTTGAGTTGCGGTAAGTTGCAGACCACATACTGCACTACATATGAATTCTCTGCACCAATCACACCTGTAGGCAAAAGGTCATTTGACACAAATGCAGCCACGTCAAAACCAGATAAATTATCAGATGCTACTAGTTAACTTACATCATAATAATATGGTTAGTTACACCAAAATGTTATGTCTCCTTACCACTGGTTGCAAGCGCGCAACAAAACATGGGTTATGTTGCAACCAAATACCAACATGATTCCACATAAGCAATTAAAGCAACCTCAAAGTCGGTAAATGCCACACCAACTTCTTCATAAACACCAACCACTCCACCACGAGCGAAAAATTCACCATCGGGAGGTTGCAAGTGAACCAATTATCTCAATTGAATCATATTAATGATGGCAATGACTTGGAAATTAGACATCAGACAAGAGCGATGTCTGAAACTTTACAGTATCAGATTCGAGCTCCCTTTTCCCCTCAAATTGACCAGGTATCAAACCTTTTGAATGTTAT
The DNA here is from genome assembly GCA_019973895.1 of Chrysanthemum seticuspe. Taxonomy (NCBI): domain Eukaryota; kingdom Viridiplantae; phylum Streptophyta; class Magnoliopsida; order Asterales; family Asteraceae; genus Chrysanthemum; species Chrysanthemum seticuspe. Next base: position 34,401,409 of record BPTQ01000007.1, on the reverse strand, counting down.
TGAACCTTTTGTATCCATGTTCTGCACCCTAGCAACCAGGGATGCCTGGTGCCTTATGAATGTTGCATGCTAATATGAAGTCTCCCATTCCTGGTGCCCAACTACTGCAATATAATCAACCGAAAGGACCGATGCACTCCATGGATAACTCTCATGCACATCAGCTCAGTAATGGTGATCAAAAAACTTCTCATTGAGTTGCTCTAGAGACAACTGAATCAGAAAAAGAGGCAAAGTTTATTTGTTCCTGATTTAATTATGCGTATATTCTC